>OX457038.1:21636654-21808249 GCA_949752735.1 Lumbricus terrestris
GCACATTCAAATCTGGGCAAAGAACATTTTAAGTTTCCAACATGTAAGAGATAGGAAATTATTGTTTGCAACTGCGCACCTTACTTTCGAAATTAATAAATATGACGTCATATTTCCGCCATTTCCATGTTAGGGGACAATAATAAAAATGGTCTTCAGCAAAGATGATTTGAGTTTAATAAAAAAAAATTAAGAGAAGAAAAACATTAGGCTACGGAGCAGAAAGGTTTTTAATGGAATTTCCTAACAGAAACTGATCCATCGCAGCCTTGAATCGACTGATTTAAAAAAATCATATTCCAGCAGCACAGTGCTCCTGCTCATCGAGCCAAAGAAACTGCTGGTTTGCCTTCAAGAGAAACTCCAGAGTCCATTTCACCAACTCTTTGACCCCCCCAATTATAGCCCTTATCTTAATCCATTGGACTACAAGATATGGAGCGCCCTTCAAGAACGCGTTTATCAAACTCGCAAAGGCCTACCATCTCAAACAGCGAATTTTGGAAGAATGGACTCGTTTTGATCAAGGGATTGTTGACAATGCAATCAATGAATGTCGAAAGCACCTTGTGCATTCGAGCTAATGGAGGACATTTTGAACATCATCTTTGAAGAACACCATGGCAATTGCTGCAAACAATAATTTCCTATCTTTTACATGTTGGAAACTTAGAATTTTCTTTGCCCAAATTTGAATGTGCATAACTTCGGACTCTGTTCGTAGAATTGGATAAAATTTTCAGGAAACATTGATAATTTATCCATCGTACATTCTCTGAAATTTTATAGAGTTTCATTTAGAATTGACAAGTATATCACCAAAACAAAAAGGGTATCAGTTCAATTGGGACAACGTGTAGATATCCCGAAAATATAAAACTGAGAACTCGGCATAAACTTCATTTCATCCTTCTTGCCACCTACCTGACGCCTTGCTACTCGGCTTATTGTAGTCGTCAACGATGGGTGAATCCTCCTCCTCCTCCCATTCGACGGCAGCAGGCACCTGTTGGAAGTTGCCATCATCGACATCGTTGCCCCCGACATCGCTTCTTTTGTTGACCGAGCGTCTCACATGAGAGGCAAATGAATACAAAGGTAGAAGACATTTGTTGAATGGGGGAAAGCAGCGAATGGAGGAAAGATCGGCCAACGACGATGGCGGAGGGGGAGGGGGAGGAGGAGGGGACCTCTTAACAGACGACGACGACGACGACGACGATGGCGACCGAGATCTCCTTAACACAAAAGACGTTAAGACTACATTGTAGGATATTATTTTATGATCAATCTAATTACGTATGCACTCCACTCATTGTCGGTTTCTCTCTCTCTCTCTTTCTAGGTCTCGTTCTCGTTCTCTCTCTGTCTGTCTCTGTATCTGTCTGTTTGTTTGTTTGTTTGTCTGTTTGTCCGTCTGTCTGTCTGTCTGTTTGTCTGTCTCTCTCGCTCACTCTCTGAAGCGGTTTTTGTGTGGTGCGGGGAATTTAGGAAATTTACATTATATTTACAAGCGGCGGGATAGGTATCCCTCGACCCTCTGTCTGTGCATGATAGAAATTGGTGGAAGAACCGCCTGTGTGATATCAATGTTCGACATCAATCGATAGATATCTGGGACCTCACTTCGTCGTCGGAGCTCTGTTCAAAAAGGCAACGACTTGCACTGCTACAGGGTGCGCCAAAAAAGACCCCTAGTTTTTTTGCCAATATCTTGGCCAGAAGTAAGAATTTCGAAATGAAATTTTACAGTCCTAAAGACAATTCATATTTACACATTATGGTCAGATTTCATCAAAATATTTCAAACACAACAAAAGCTATAACACTCTTAGCGAGGCCACCCACCGTTTTTGACGATTCAAAAACGAAACAGAATAAAAATTAGGTTTTTTGCCAATATCATAGCCAGAAGTAAGAATTTCGAAATGAAATTTTACAGACTCAAATGCAATTCATATTTACAAATAATGGTCAGATTTGATCAAAATACATCAAACAGAACAAAAAGTTATACCACTTTTAGTGAGGCCACCCACCGTTTTTCGACGATTCAAAAACTAAACGCATCAAAAAGTAACAAAAACACGATTTTATTAAGTCTAATCTGAAATAATTATTGTAAAGAGTCAGTGTTTTGATGTTGGCACTCTACCGCAAGGACCCGCGTTTAGGAATATAGGCCTACGCAAACGATTGAGACGATGTGCGATAATTATAGGTTGCTATTAGCCTATAAGCTTAGGCCTATAAGAAACGGTCCTCCAAGACATTCGGACAATTTTCCAGGCGATGATGAAAGAGTATTTCCGAAGTGCATTTTTTGGTTCGCAGACAAGATAGAAAACTACCAGGATATTACAAGGGATTGTTGCAGTTAAATCCAGAAAAGTTGCTTGTTGATTACCATAATTTTTTATTTTATTTTAAAATTAAATTCTTAACATTAAGAACTCATTAAAATCATAAATGTGCGTATTAGCGTACATTCATATCCACACTAATTGTTATTTTTATTTGTTTTTGTGTAAATTTGCTCAATAAATCTAAAGATAGTTTGGGGCCCGTGACTGCTCAGCCCAGGGGCCCGGAATTTCTGTCGGTGGGCCTGATGACACACAGCTTAAATATTTGACCAATTTTGAAGAAATTTGCATATCCAGTCTTGAATATATCTTTCTAGGCTACTTAATTAATTTCATTTTGTTCTATCGCTGGCTCTAAGTGCTTTCTTTCTATTTCAATTCTGTCTCTTACATTCGTTTTCTATTCGGATTCTTACGTAAATTGGCGCAAATTCGCGGGTAGCACTTCTCATGTAGACTACGTTAATTAATAGAGCGTGCACCTCGGTTTTTTTCGGTTTATATTGTCAAAATTTCTCAAGTATGGGTCTATGTTAATTCAGGCAACTCATCGGAATTTTTCAGTGTTACTATTGAAGTTCGATGACAAGAAAATACAATCAGAGAAATAAGCCAATCGTTGCAATCAAGACCTACCAGTAGAAGTCTGGTGGTAGCGCAATGCAGCTGCAGCAGATGAAGCCGACCGTGATAACAGATCGGCAAAAACCACCGGTCAATGACGTCATGACTTCTGTAGACTTTTGAGCGACAATTCCAGTGGGTGTATACGTTATCTTGCGACTATAGCACAAGATAAAAAAAATCGCTACTTTGCAAAAACAATCAAGATGGAAACAGCATCGACGTCTTTCGGAATATGTGATTTCTTCGCTGTATTCTTATTTTAAACCATAGATGTAAAAAAAACGATGAAAATAAAATAAGAAACGGAAAAAACGTCGAGTCGATGAAACAACGAATCATCGACTCGCTTTGACAAGACTCACGTTCGACTCGACTTGCAAGTAGCCTACGTCGAGTCGACGATTTTTCGATCGATTCGACTTGGCCGAGTAATGATCGACTCGATCGACTGCGTGGTATAGACTCGAGACCTCCTCTCCTTTGGCTTTGGTCCTACTTGATTGATCGCACATAAATTATCATCTCTATCCTTTCAAGGACTCAGTTGACCTCTGTTATATTGGGTGTTCATTAAGTTCTGTCCGGTACGGAATCCTATCAAAAGATCGAAAATTACAAGAAGGAAATCAAAGCTGCGAAAATCAATAAAGCGAATGTTCAATAGAGCGTACGCTTGAAAGGGTGAAAGGAAAGGGCGCCTGTTTAAAAGCGCAAGTGTAAATAATATTATTAACAGTGTGTTGAATATAGGCTAATATTATAGTGTGCAACGTCTCTATAGTGTGCAACGCCTACAGTTTTTTTCAATATAATGATCAATCTTACTTTTCTCTTTAATAATTGCGCTGATGGCAAAGAAGATGTTGAAAGTGTCCGTGTTTCGTTCTTCTCATATTCACATTAATTTGCAGATCATATTCTGCGCGTTTGTATTATTTTGGTCCTTAATCTTTTTGCTGTAATGTTTTCTTTACGTTCGCCTTTCTTCACTCTCGTCTTCCTTAACTAACACTTAGGGCCTAGGCTACTCTTAGACCTTCACGGACTGGTCCTTTGGAAGTTCGCCGAAAAAAATTATAATATATATATATAGCCTATGAACTTTCCTACATTTGTACCTTTGCTATAGCCCTTTAAATAAACCCAGCTGAAGACAAATAGTAAGTGAACGTTGAGGTAAATCATATCACACTTATATGTAGACGTACGTACTTTTTGTCCCCACAAGGACGCACGTGCTCTTCAAATAGTCCGTATCAGATTGGTTGATAACAACACCACGAGACTAGTGAAATACTTCTAGGACGAATCTGTGGAGCAAATACATCGAAACTTCAATACGACACATTTCGTTATACACGATACAATATGGATGACATTGTGGATGTGCATTCCAAATTTGGAAAGTGGCCATTATGATATTATACAACAGAACCTCTTAATTTAGTTCATGAAGAGCGCCTTATTGGCATGCAAGTCGGTCCTGTGTATAACTGTATAATTTATGCTCGTTTCCACTACCGTTTCAGACCCGTGGTATAATTAATCGAAGCGTGACGTCTTCCACCTGAATGATTTCCAGTTGTCGCGTCAGAAGCCGGGTGTTCTGACAAAGCAACGAATGAAAGCTTTGAAATATTTATAAAAGAATCGCGCACGATGAACAATTGAACATACGCGATGCAAAATTTGTCGCACAATTTGATCAGTTTGTAAGCATGACGGCTCACATTGCTTGAATTAATTTGAACATAGGTTTGAACTTAGAATAGAAGCTAAGCAATGAAAAGTCTACGTCTGACTGACTTAGTTAAGCTGCTCTGTCATACTTCTTGTTGCGATGTGGAACTCAGTTGAACAAACGCAGCTGTGCAACGGACTTTCATAATGCGAGCGAACGGTCTTTTAAAGCAGTCGTTGACAGCATGTAGACACCGGCGACCACCTCTCTTCCCTTGCAGGCATGGTATCGTCCGCTGATCCTGACGGCAGCACAGAGACCGGCGGCGGTGGTGGCGGTGGCGGCGGTGGCGGCGGCGGCGGTGGCGGCGGTGGCGGCGGCGGCGGTGGCGGCGGCGGCGGCGGTGGCAGTGTGTCTCAGTCGACGGAAACCATCTTCTGGATGGGCGATTGTTTTGAAGTGAGTTTCTGTGGACGGTGTTCTTCTCGGTTAGTTGACTTATTCGAGGAGGTCTGGCCATTGCTGATCAGTGAACTGTGAGGCTGATGGTTGTCTCCGCAGTCGCACATAATATCCTTTCGGCGGCGGTGCTTAGGTCGTACGCTGTTTAATAATTCAACAGTATGTCCAGCTATTTTCGTATGGAATGATTGACAACGTAATGACATGACCGAATCTTTTATGTATTGCGTTTTCGTTGCGTTTATTTCTTGTTCGAAGCTGATGCCAAGTGTTGTCACACGGCTAGCAGAAAAAACACCGACTCCAATGCAGAAGGAAATTGCTGCTGTCCTATTAGGTTTTCAGCCTGATCGGTAAATGTCAACTCAGTTTAAGCGAAACAAACAGTAGATAGGGATGCAGTGCGAAATGAGAGTGGCGCAGTTTCTGCGAATGCAGATCGCGGCGAGCAATGGGCCTGTGTTTCTCAAGAGTGACACCAGAAGAAGTCAGAGGTGTACATGCATGTAGACCTACCGTCACCACTTTAAATGAAGAAGGGAACACAATCTTTTTAATGTACAGGAAGTAACATTCGTTTTTAAAAAATAATGCGCGATTTCATCATAGCCCTGAAATAAAATTAACTTTGGTCGAAGCGCCTGATACGTCATCTTGCAAGTTAGGCTACCAATTATTTTCTTTTTCTGTATATAATATGTGAGCTTTCTGTGGTTGTATACGGTAACCAAAAGCTTTTATACGACCCTGTAAATTTTAAGCAATTTTCGTCTGAAGATCACATCCAAAATTTGCGCTTGGATCACTTTAATCATAGCCCTGAAATAAAATTATGCAATAATTATGTGTTGGATTCTTTGCCATCACAAGGTTTGTAGGCTTTGTGAAAGACCAGAATGCATCATGCATGACGTTCCGAAGAATAGACAAAGCCGGGAACAAGTTTTTACTTAGATGTAGGGCCACAAAAAAGCAGGTGCGGAAAGTTCTAGGGTGGTGAGAAAAAAATCCTATTTATGCTAAACTTCCTCCTGGTAACACCATATTTCGTTATTTGCACCATAAAAAGGATTAGACTGGAAAAGCAATTGACCAGGTTATCCCTGCTTTTAAAGGACTTGATGATGATGTTGATGATGATGATAATGATGATGATGATGATGATGATGATGATGATGATGATGATGATGATGATGATGATGATGATGATGATGATGATGATGATGATGATGATCGTCGTCGACGACGACGACGACGACGATGTTGACGATGATGATGATGATGATGATGACGACGACGACGACGAAGACGACGACGACGACGACGACGATGATGATGATGATGATGATGATGATGATGATGATGATGATGATGATGATGATGATGATGATGATGATGATGATGATGATGGTTCTCTGCCCGAAAGCAGGTTCATTGGCTTTACGCCCCTGGGGATGAGATGAGTGAGGTGGTTTCCCGTTGCCTTCCCCACAGACAATGATGGGTAAGCAACTTGCCCAAGGTCGCTCCGCAGGAGCTTGCGCCTCTGCGTCCCACACGTGCCAGCCCGAGATATCTAAATCTCTGAGTGTTAACTCCCAGCCCGGGGCTTGAACCGCAGTCCGTTGCAACCAACAGACGAATGCCGCTCTCGCTTACCGGTGTAGCTAACTAGGCCTAAAGTACTTAAGGCTTAAACTGTATAAAATGTTATGATCCACATAAATGGATCCATGCAGGGCCGGAATAAGGCATGTTGGACATGTTCGACCGAATAGAGGCTCACACTTTAGGGGCCCCACAAATACAATAGGAATATTTTAATTCATTGTTAATAATATTGTTATAGCAAAAATGTGTTTAAATCTCTGAACAATTGCAAAATAATTCGACAACTACTGATTTTAACATACACAACTTTTGCACATGTGTTGGGGCCCTCATTGGGGTTTCCATTAACAGGCAGGTTGATCTTGAAATCAGTCAGAAATACTAGTAAGAGCTATAATTTTTATTGCTTATTTAAACAATGGGTAATTCATCAGATCGGAACTCAAGTGCCATGCAACGCATTATGAAATGGCGTCATTATAATTATTGTGTACGCTGGGGGGGGCGAAGCATAGGCTACATGCACTCTGTTTTTGCGAATTCAAACAATCTATCATATAAATTTATGTAGCGCCCGTTAAAGAAATCTACTCAGAGGCACTCCCAGCCCAGGCCTGATCAAAAAGAAAAGGCTTAAGAAGGTGAAAGATAGAGCCTGCAGAGTCACGAGGAAGCGAGATGATACCCACGCGGAGGCTATTCCAGATAGCTAGACCCACTACCAGGAATGTTCTTGGCTGCATGGTGACAGTATGCAGTGTGTGCAACAATCAACCCAGTGACATTCAAAATGCTCCCAGTCTACCACAATTCAAAGGACTTATCCGTACTCATACAATAAACACACAAAATGGTGCGCTGACAAAACGGCGCGGTAACAAAACGGCGCGCTACAAAACGGCGCAGGACAAAACGGCGCCGACACAACGACGCAAGCTGAACTAAAAAAACCAATGGTTTTAAGTAGTTTAATAGCAGACGCAGCAAAAATATATTCTAAATATCAATCCAACTTCCATTTAAATTCCTATTATTTTTCATCAATCCAGCTCCAATTTAAGCCAGAATATTTCTTTCAATCCAGCTTCGATTTAAGCAAGACTATTTTCTTCAATCCAGCTTCCATTTAAGCAAGACTATTTTCTTCAATCCAGCTCCTATTTGAGCAAGAATATTTTCTTCAATCCAGCTTCCATTTAAGCAAAATTATTTTATTCAATCCAGCTTCAATTTAAGTGAAATTTTTCCATCAATCCAGATTCTATTTAAATAAAGATTTTGTATCAATCCGACTTCTATTTTAAACGCATATATGTATTCTGAATTAGATGTGCCCTAGTTGCCGGAATTCGGAACCATATCTCATAATCTTGAATTCGTAGTGAGTTTGCTCTTGATTAAGCAAACAATCACTAGACGGGTATCATAATCTTTGTACTGCGCCGTATTGTCGGCGCCGTTTTGTCGGGGTACTTTGAATTGCGCCGTTCTGTCGGCGCCGTTATGTCGGCGCCGTTTTGTCCTGCGCCGTTTTGTTACGGCGCCCCACAAAATACACTATACCCCATCTAGCGCCTGACGATTCTCACTCATTCATTCATTCGGACATTTATATAGCGCTCCTTAAAAAAAACTACTCGGAGGCGCTCCCGACTTTGGCGCGCCCAAAGAGAACAGTTTTAAGTTTTGTAAAAAAGGATCCTGGCAGAGTTCCAGGATATAGGCGTAGCTCAAAAGGAAGGCCATTCCAGACCACTGGGTCAACCACAGAAAAAGCTCGATTCTTCATGGTAGTAGGCCTAGTATACGAGCAAAATGAACTAAGAGAACTCCCTTATCAGCAGAGCGTAGCCACTCACTTCTCAAATAGGCGTCCCTTCAGGTGTGCCCTTTGTTCCCACTTAAACTTATTTAAATCTGCTGTTTTAATTGTTTTCATTGTTACTTTGTGCTATTGATGCACTCGAAAAGGGGCAAGGAAATCTCCACGGGTAGCTGAGTGAAAGACGGCCTATGCAGAGAGACAGAAGCCGGGGTGAAAAGCTCACATTTGGTGGGATGGAACTTGAACCAGGGTCTACCACTGGCGAAAGTGCGGAAATATATGTTAGTTTGTAATAAGTTGGCAGTGCTACGTACACCAGGGCAAATCAGGGCAAATGCCCCGGTTAAAAAACGACGGCAGGACAACGACCTTGTCCTGCTGTAAGATCGCCAGAAATTTTCTCTGCCCAATAATTTATTTGAGGCATAAAATCGCTTCTGCATAAGTTGCTTGCACCAGTACACTGCCTATACCCTGGTTAGAAAATATGTCTGACCATGAATCACTGTAATAATTATTCTTAAGCAGTAAAAGATGCATTGGCTACTTTAACACTATAGACAGACTTGAATACTAAAAGACATGTTGATATTGTTAAAAAATAGAAGTAATTAATTGATAATAGTCGAATAGTCGAATTCGTTGAAGACTTTTGTGTGTAATTTTGTCGTCCTTCTATAAGGTTGGGGACAACAATTTTACCCCACATTTGTTAATCCGGCCATGGCCCTATGTTGCCGCTTTTGAAGCAGGGTAATCTGAGCGTGTCATCATGGAGTCGACAGGCGTTTGAAATGCAAGAAAGTGTAGAGGTGCAAGCAGTGAACTCTTGCAGCCGGCATCGCATTGAGTTCAACTCATGTCTTGCGCAATTCATGAGTCTTGTTGTTGAGAGCGACATTTTCTGTCTCTGCAGCCTAGTTAATCTGGGTAGTCCTTCCAACCGGTTCGGACCTCCTTCGAACAATCCCTTTTCTGACTTAACGCAGCGCTTGGCTTTTGAGTGGCGCTTTAGAATGTTGGATATAATGGTTGCTATCATGAAGCTCAAGCGGGATCGGAGGTGTCAGCAGCTATGCAGAGTCGTCAAAGCAGAGGTGTATGTGCCTTTGGGTTAGATAGGCCATGGCAAGTACTAATTTTCTTTGCTTCTTCTTCTTCAACGCTGTTGAATAATTAAAACGGTAGGGGGCCTATCATTTGTGTGAAATAATGTAATGAAAATTGAAACTTACTTAGCGCCGCGAGGAGTAGTGACTATACATTCAGTAGAGCTTTCAGTACACGTAGGCTACCTCGCAAGAAGAAATAGGTTTGAAGAGAGATAGAGATGTAGAAAGAATGGAAACACTCAAAGTGGAAGTGAGAGCATTCCAGAGGGAATCTGGCCCATGATGTGGCAATAATAATTAATGATCCAGTTTGGGCAAAAGTGAATTCCTTGATCGTGAGTCTAAGATATCATTCCGGTTTGGCTGTAGATTGAGGAGAGCAAATGAGATGTCTGAGATATTTCTGAGCAAAAGTCAGTTTGGACTTGAGGACCAAAACAAGGACTCTAGACTGAATACAGACTGTAAGAAGAAGCCAGCGCAGTTAATGAACCTCGCACAAGAAGATGCGCTAGAAAAATTGAGGTGCGGTGCCGTGCAATGCAAAAGTGTGGATAATGGGTAGGCCTATACTCATCGCGCCTTACACAAATTATGTCTGTGGCTATAGAAGCGTGATCAGCTGGTATATATTATTATCGCCTCAGCCTGAACACGTGCGCCGATGATGATTGTCAAATAGCAATGCAGGATTTGATAAGATTATCGTCTATTATAGAGGAAGACTGAGCATCGCTTCAGTGGTCAGAAGCAATCGACGAGATTGTTGACTGTGGAAGGACGACGTTCATTCCGGTAGTCTTGATAGAATAATTGGACATCCCACTTTATCCTACATTCTCATTAAATTGTTTTGTGTGCAACAAACCCCTATTCTGCTGCTGCTGCTCCTTCTGCTGCCAAATCGGTTGCTGAAGCAAATAAAGATCGGATGTTAAGATTTCATGAGGCAGCGACTGCGCGTCTTTTCTGTAAGTATCCGAAGGAGATAAAGTCTGTGTATCCGTCCTAATTGCGTGCGTATATATATATAGGGCAGTTGCTGCTTCTGCTGCACACACACACACACACACACACACACACACACACACACACACACACACACACACACACACACACACACATATATACACCGTGAGGCATAAAAAACAAAGCCCCTAGAAAAATTGTTATAATTTTAACAATATTCAAGCAATGTCAATGAAATTCAGGAAAATTATAGCTAAATAGCAGGCAATGTAAAAAGATTATCAGTTTGTACTTAAACTGTCCGCCTTTAGCTTCTACGCATGCGCGAAGTCGCTTGCGCCATACACGCACCGCCTAGTCAATAAATTCGCTGTTCAAGCAAGATCGTTCCAAGCTTTCACGATTCGCTTTCGAAGATCTTCAACATCACGGACCTTTACATGTTTTGTACACCATTTCCTGCGTTCCCCGTATTTTATAATCGACGGGATTCTCATGGGCTGTGAGGGTCCATAGTGTAGGAATTATGAAGTCAGGAGTTTCATTCGTCAGAAGTGCAACCGTTTCTCGCGCTCTGTGCGCTAGAGTACCACCTTGCTGGAAAATGCAAAATTCAGAGTTCTCGAATTTCAGGTAGAAGGCCTTCCATGAGCAAAACATTTCTGTAGTGTTGGCCGTTGATTTTTACCCGCGGTTTAACAAAGTGAATTGACGTGCGCCCCAGAGAAGAAACACCGTCTGGCTCCGTCAGGGATTTGCTAAACGTCGGACGTGTGCGTAAAAGGCGGTCGGTTGCAATCTCTGTTTCCAGCAACATGGCCCCTAACAGCCCAGATCTGAATCTCGTCGATTATAAAATATGGAGATGCATGCAGGAAATGGTGTAGAAAACAAAAGTATGTGATGTTGAAGGTTCTTCATGAGCGAATCACGCAAGCTTGGAACGATCTTGACCAGCGAATTATTGACTCGGCGGTGCGTGTATGGCGTAAGCGACTTCGCGCATGCGTAGAAGCTGAAGGCGGACTGAGTAAAAACTGAAAATCTGTTTACATTGCCTGCTATTTAGCTATAAATTTCCTGAATTTCATTGGCATTGCTTGAATATTGTTAAAATTATATTAAAAATTCTAGGGGCTTTGTTTTTTATGCCTCACGGTGTATATATATATCATAAACGTAGAAAGAGTATTCTTTCTACGTTTGATCTAACAACCCAATGCATGTAAACTCTAATCCAAAATTTACATGCTTAAGTAGGCCCATGTATACGTAATAGGCCTATGCAGGGCTGATTGATAGAGTGATTGATTGATTGATTGATTGATCGAGTGATTGATTGCGTGATTGATTGACTCTTTGCTACCGTTGAGTCAAAAATTTGTAAAAATAAATGATATGCCGTTGATTACTTTGCAAAACTAACTATTTCAGTTGTGTACGAGTTGCATCGATGTTATGGTTATATATATACTATATACTAGATGTGTTACCCGGCGTTGCCCGGGAAATTTAGTGTTTTAAACACTACTCCACTGTGGTACCCATCGTTGACCGCTAAATTTCGGGTTTTCGAGAACCCTCCACCCCGCCACGCTTCCCCAAAAAGCCAAACGTGGCCCACCCCCGCGGGGCGCTACGGAAATTATTACTGGGCGAGTATGTATGACGTCATGCGGACTGTAGACTCTTTACTAAAGCGTTAGCGTGAGCGATTATTGATGAAATCTGTCTAAAACGCTAATAACTTGAGGTCTAAAGTGAAAGGGTTTTAAACACTACTCCACTGTGGTACCCATCGTTGACCGCTAAATTTCGGGTTTTCGCCAACCCTCCACCCCACCCCGCTCCCCCAAAAAGTCAAACGTGACCCGTCCCTGCGGGGCGCTACGGAAATCATTACTGGGCGAGTATGACGTCATGCGGACTGCAGACTCTTTACTAAAGCGTTAGCGTGAGCGATTATTGAAGAAATCTGTCTTAAAACGCTAATAACTCTGGTTTTAAAGTGAATTAAAAGCTGAAAATAGTTGCGTTGACCTTATAATTTGGGCACGAATCAATTGCAGAAATTTTGGTAAACCGAAGCTGTTTCATTTCCGAGCCTATTTTGTTACGAAGAGTCAAAATCCATACAAAGAAACAGACATATGGAAAGGGACAAACTTTCGGAATTATAATATAAGATATTGACTAGGAAATAAGTAGAGGGTCCGGTCCGGTAGCGCATTGGATAACACACTGACCGTGACTGACGTGTATTGCAGGCGGTCTGTTCTGTTAGTTTGTTAAGATTGATGTCTTCTCTCACTTGCCATCTTGTATATTGTTTCAATTGCATAACAGTAAACTGTAACCGGTTGCTTCCTGTCAACCGGATTGTTCAAATAATTTATATTTATTGCTACTAAAGGAAAATTATTATTATTATTATTATTATTATTATTATTATTATTATTATTATTATTATTATTATTATTATTATTATTTTACCCGAGGTATTTATGATCCCTCAGGTGCTCAAAAAATTATCCGGAGATGGGATTATTATTATTATTATTATTATTATTATTATTATTATTATTATTATTATTATTATTATTATTATTATTATTATTATTATTATTATTATTATTATTATTTTTACCCGAGGTATTTATGATCCCTCGGGTGCTCAAAAAAATATCCGGAGATGGGAATGGTGTTACTCTGGAACGGCCTCATCTTCGTCAAGAGTTTGCGGGGTAAAAGTTCCCCTGAAGGCAACCGCATTAAAGCGCTGAATGGTAGAAGAGAGGTGCTGGAAGAGTAGCAGGTCTCCTTAGGGTCTCCGGTGATTAGAGTTAATCGTTTCCCTAGCTCTCTGATAAAATCCATGCCACTGGTATTAATGGGACGAAGGGTCTCCAGCGCCACCGGGACAAAGAGATGGTTTGCTAGAAGCTGGCTGTACTTCGTGGCTTTTCTTGTAGCTGCCAGTTCCGCTGCTGCGCCCGCCTCGGCCGATGTCGCTTGCAGGTATCGATTACGGATTATTATTATTATTATTATTATTTATTTTATTTTATTTTTTAAAATTTTTTATGCCCCGAGGTAAACATGATCCCTCGGGGACTTCAACACTCTCGATAAAAGCAGAATTGTCTGGAATGGACCCTATTCGTCAAGGTCCCAGTTGGAAAAGGTACCCCTAAAAGCCACATAGTTGAAGCGCTGAATCGTTAGCGACAGGCGTTGAAACAGATATGACGTTTCGCGGACGTCCCCAGTTGCGGTGCTTATGCTTTGCCCCAAAGCAGAAAGGAAAGACAAGCCCTCGTTGTTGATGGGTCCGAGGGTTTCAAAAGCCAAAGGAATAAAGAGGTGGGTTTCTGACAATTGACAGTACTTTGTGTGCTTGAGGGCCGCTGCTCTCTCGGCCGCCGCACCCGCCGCCCGAGAAGTGTCGGGTAGATAAGAAACGGCTGAGGTGTCGGTCACGGTCGCATCCCAAATAAGGCAGCGACCAGCACGCCACGGAATCAGAGTGAGACCATCCGGTCTCTTACCGTCAGCCCTTAACAGGCCAACGGGTTCCTTAGTGGAAGGGAAGCCAGCCCGGGTCAAACCGCGGAAGACTATATCGTTCAAGGTCGACGCATGTCTGGATGAACGACCTGGACCCACAGAGCAGGAGAGCCCGTGCAGGCCGTTAGCGGCAACAGCAGAGCCACAAGGGCATCTGTGCGGTTCACAGATGGGCACCCCCAGCCGGAGACCAACCGCTACTCTGACTGACTCCTCGTCAAGTCTGAGTCCGCACGAGGTTATAGGGAGAGCCAGCAACCAATCGCCCGCGTGCGGTGCAGAGACAGCTCTGAGACGCGCTTGATGGAGTGGGTCCTGAAGCCCGGTGTACAAGTCAGATATGATCTTATCGGTCAGTGGTTTTTCCCAAGATGATTGCCTGTGGACAACACTGCTGTCTGGAAGCTGCACCGAACTGGCCATTAGCCAGCGGGACAACATCTCCCCATGTTGTTGATCGGCAGGGAATGAGTCACCTAGCATGATTGACTGGAGCGGAAGTGTACCTGCGGCGGAAGCCAGAAAGGCGGGTATATTATTATTATTATTATTATTATTATTATTATTATTATTATTATTATTATTATTATTATTATTATTATTATTTGGGGAAAGTACCCTAAGATGGGAACGGTTCCTAAGATGGGACACACCCATTATTATTGTTATTCAGCAGAGGACGCCACTGTTTAGAGTTGCGAATGACGTATCATCAGTACTAGCTGAGTCTAGCACGACCCCAAGGTCACGGACCAAGGTGGAGAAAGTATAGTCGGGAAATTCATCAGAGTGGTCGATCAGATTAAGCTTAGACAGCTACTGCAGAAAACCCAGCCAAATGAATTTGGTTTTAGCAGGGTCTAGTCTAAGATGGTTTGATGCCATCCATGCTCTCAGGGCAATCGGTGCCTGACCCATGGCCTTTACTTTGGAGGTAGCATTAGGTTAGAGGCGGTGCATGTACGCCTGTGTGTCATCAGCGTAGAGTTGGCTAAAGCCACCAAGTTCCGCAAGGAGCAGGTCAAGACCAGTGGTATAAATAAATGTAATCGGATTTTTATATAGCGGCTGTCTTATGGCCGCGACCCTGAGGGTGAGATCCTTCACCACCGCTCGCCCGTTTGAATGGACGCCACGCCATTTAGGTCCCCGTGGACGGACTGTGCTAGCCCGAGATTTTTAAATCTCTGAAATAGCCACCTTCGGGATTCGAACCGCGGACCGCACGCTCTCTTCCACAGACGCGCGGCCACCAGCTCTCTTACCGATGTAGCTAACGCGGACTACACAGCTAACGCGGACTACGCAGTAAAATAGTGTACAGTAGGAAACCAAGAACTGAACCTTGAGGCAAACCATATGGGGCAGGGACCCACCAAGACCTGGTCGAGCCATGGATCACGCTTATAGCCTTGTAGTACGTACATGTAGGAAAGAGCCGATCCACAGCAGAAAGTAACCAGAAAACCCAAACGAAACATTCAACCGCTTAAGTAGGATACTATGGTCTACAGTAACAAAAGCTGTGCTGACGTCAAAAGGTGCGAGCTTGCAAGGTCAGTTCCGATCTGTCAATGGCTCCATTGATGTCGGATAGAAGTCGGATCAGCAGAGTTTCCGTTGATTAATAGCTTCTGAAGCCGGATTGGAATGGCGAAAGTAACTTGTTCGTCTGCAGGTACGCAATGAGCTGACCCGCCACCATCTTCTCAATGATCTATTATTGTTATTGTTATTGTAATTAGCAACAATTTCAACTTTGCCTACTCAGGAGCGCTCCTAGTCCATTCCCGGTCTAATCGGACGGTCTTAAGAACAGTGAGAAATGAGACAGAAAGACCAATAGGTATTTGACGAAGAGTACTTAATAGATAATTATTTGACGAAGAGTAATAGGTATTTGACGAAGAGTACTTAATAGATAATTATTTGACGAAGAGTAATAGGTATTTGACGAAGAGTAATAGGCATTTGACGAAGAGTAATAGGTATTTGACGAAGAGTAATAGGTATTTGACGAAGAGTAATAGGTATTTGACGAAGAGTAATAGGTATTTAACGAAGAGTAATATATAGGTGTTTGACGAAGAGTAATATGTATCTTACGAAGAGTAATAGGTATTTGACGAAGAGTAATAGGCATTTAACGAAGAGTAATATATAGGTGTTTGACGAAGAGTAATATATAGGTGTTTGACGAAGAGTAATATGTATTTTACGAAGAGTAATAGGTATTTGACGAAGAGTAATAGGTATTTAACGAAGAGTAATATATAGGTGTTTGACGAAGAGTAATATGTATTTTACGAAGAGTAATAGGTATTTGACGAAGAGTAATAGGTATTTAACGAAGAGTAATATATAGGTGTTTGACGAAGAGTAATATATAGGTGTTTGACGAAGAGTAATAGGCATTTTACAAAGAGTAATAGGGAACCCATTCCAGGACCAGCCACGTAGAAAATGCGGCGCTGCCTGATTGCAGTGTCGGGGAACAATAAGTTCCGCTTGTGCAGCTGGGCGGAGAGAACAGCGGTGCTGGACACGTGTGGTAGAGCAGCAGAGCTCCTGCAAGACAGTATAGGGCTCTGAGCCTCTGAGGGAATAAGCTCTCAAAACAACGCCGGACCAAGACATTATCCATAAACCTATAGGTTGTAGGCCGATGTCTAAATTTATATATAGCCTAGATATCATTGGGCTGAATGGATGGATCGAAAATTTCACGACAGCTTACGACGACAAAGGTCGTTGCCGTCGATAGAAATCTTTGACGTGATTATTATAATTATCTCTTGATTTGGTCAGAGGAATAACCGTGAATCGCTAAATCCTCTGAACCGACGGGAAACACGTCTTTTTGCCTTTGCTTATCTCATCCATACAGTGCTTAAAGTGTGCCAGGACGGTCATGGACGGCGTCCAGGCACTTATTTTCGAGGCTGGACGCCGTCCTGCCACTTATTTGGCCAGCACTGCCTGGACGGTCGTCCATGACTGCCTGGACGGCGTCCAGGCAGTATTGGACGGGCGTCATGGACGGCCGTCTATATACAGTTAAAATGGATGGCCGCATGTCAACATACGTTTCCCTGCGACGTATACAGCATAATAGATTGCTCTTGTTAAATTGAGCCAAGATATATATTATAGACACCTTGCACAGAACGTTTCAGCCTTGGTGCAGATTCAAAATTATATATAGTTTTAACTGAATCTCAATCTGTCTGTCTGTCTCTGTCAGTCTGTCTGTCTGTCTATCTCGGGTCTTGCTCCAATTACCTTAACCCCCTGCAATCACAATGAGTAATTACAGTTGTTTCAGATCCAATGTTGCGTCCGCACTATAATATAAATTATATTTAGGCGTCGGTCGGCTAAGGGCATGCATCTATAAAATGGAACTGAGTCATAAACATTAATCGTCAAATGTGTTTCTAATGCTGTTGCTTAATATCGGATTGCAGTCACTCGCCAAGGCGCAAAAATACCAAGATACGCAACTATAGCCTAATAATTATGATGCATTAGGAGGCATATATGTCGTATACCTTCAAGACACAAGAATAGCTTTATATTGGGACTGTTAAAAGTAGCGGCGATAGTCACTATTTTATTCTGTAAGGAAGTAAATTATTATGGTTTTGAAACATGAAAGCATTTGGCTGTCTATCGTAGGCTATTTGTATGGGCTGTGAATTCATGCCTAGCCTAATTAAAATCGCAAAGGGGCAGAGCTGACATTATTATACATATATAGAAGGCTCTGGAGTCGCATACATCCTGAGGATCGAGGGAAGAAAAGGAAAGAATTTCCCTCCCCACTTTTGAGCTTGAGGCGGGAACGTGAAGGTATTGCAATCCCCTTCCACTAATCGCTATCAGTGGCGGCGCCAGGATTTCAGTTTTGGGGGCTGAATTTGCGGGAGAAAATTTTCCGTTTTCAGACGCCAAAATTTCTGACGACCTTTTTAGTCATCGGCCAAAATCTCATGAAAATTTTCCATTTTCTTAGTCATTTGGTTGAAATCTTGGAACTCGGTCCTTTTCATATCCGCCAAACTGTCTGGCAAATTAAATCCGTGCGTACCTCTTTACGGTTCATTTTGGGGGAGGCTAAAGAGGGTTAATCGTCCAAATATTTCATTTTTACATGGAAAAAATGAATGGCCTTTTATAGGGGGGGCTTAGGCTCCCTATAGACCCCCATAGCTCCGCTACTGATCGCTAAGGCGAGAGGCAGAGATACGCCCACACAACTCTGGGCTCATTTTGCTATCAAAATATCATTGCTGGTATCTATATAGTTGAAATTTTATACTCTTTATGCCTGACTCAACAAGCAACATAATTATGATAAGTTATAGTCGCTGACAGATATATGCGAAGCCGAAGCATGTATGGATGATGGAGCAGATAATTTATGAGAGCGGGGAAGCATGCAGAGAGGCTGCAATGAATTGGAGATCACTTTTTCTCAGGGCGAAGCCTATAAACTTAGTGTGCAATGGATTATTTATAATTTTAAATAAGTAACGTAAATAAGCAAAGCACTTTGTCTAATGGAGCGCTTTTGAAAGTATTTGAACAATGCCATCCGTTGTTTTCCATGTCACCAGCTGTGATGGTAAGTTCAACTAAGCAGACTAATAATTCTGTATTATAGGCTTATGCGAAAAATTGACAAACAGCATTAGGTTATATATGAGTGGACAACATTCTGTATATTTAATTTCTATACAAAACAATCGTTTTGGTAGCAGTTTCTTGCTTGTAATCGCAGCTGTGAACTGCAGATTTCTGCAAACGCTCAGTTGCGGGAAAACTAACAAAATAATTATATAAAAACAAAAGTCGACAGACAGCCAAGGCTAACAATCAAATGGTCAATTGTGCTACATGTATATTGCATGGTGTTCAGAATTATATACAGCGTTTATTATATATATTACTAGCTGGGGTACCCGGCATTGCACGGAAAATTTAAGATTCCCCCGCTCCTGGCCAATCCCCAACGTCCCCACCACCCTCACTTCACCCTGTCCCAACTCCTACTCCCCATCCCAACTTAATTTTCCCATCCCCTCACCCAGTGTTTATTATAATATATTATTATACACGGTGCGTTGGCTTCAAAGAGATGGATAGAGATAAAGAGAGCTCGCGCGCGCGCGCGCGCGCGAGCGAGATGAAGACAGACAGACAGACAGACAGACAGATAGACAGACACACACAGACAGACACACACACAGACACACAGACAGACACACAGACAGAGGATAGATAGGAAGGTAATTAGGGGCGTCCAGGCACTTCTTTTTTTACACTTTAAGCACTGCATCCATACATAAAAATTACATATTTTGGCAGTGGCCAAATGTTCAGAGTTGTACCAGGTTCAAGAAAATCCAACATTTCTCGCAATTAAGGTTAACTGGGAGACGCTTATAAGACTTTACAGTTTAAGCAATACTTGACATGGAGGGGTGCGAATTCTATCAGCTGATACATGTGTACCATTCAAATTGATATCCACAAGACAAAGACGTTGAGCTTTAGGTGTAGTAAAGATTTCGTTTATTTTATTAGCCGGTATATGCCTATTCGTTGTTCTACAAAGCAATGTGGCATTAGTGTTTCATTTTCAGCTTTTCTATCTTGTTTGAGCCCGCCACTTTTTACTAGAAGCTATATGCGACACAATCATTTCTAAAAAGTTGCTAAAACTGTAGAATAAGCTGTTATAGCAATTAAGTTTGTATAGCAAGCAAAAGTAAAGAGTCTTCCAATCTTGTGTGTTTTTCCATGTCGTACTGAAGACCATCTCTTAGCTCAACATCTCTTCGAGCTGCAGCACTTCTTAACTTTGCTCCAGTATCCGAGCGTGTTACCATTTCTGCAGCCGTTCGGTCCACCGTTGTGAATCCTCGCATAGTCTTGACAAGTTGGAGCTCGACCGCCGGTGCATCCCTTTGCGTAGCGTTTCATGTATGCTTTCACACAGGTTCTTGAACACGGATCCTTCTTCGCACACTGCTGCCAACCTGCATAATAACAAATAGTAAAAAGGATCGCGTATACAATTATTCATCCATCAATCAAACATAATTTATCAATGGCGAGAGGTGTGCCATGACGGTGTATAACTGCTATATATCACGCTAGCCTAATAATTAGACTAGTCGAATGGACTTATAGACTTTAAGTATGGGGCAATTGGGGCTTACAATGCCTTACATGTAGGGCTATAACAAAGCGCTTGCAGTTTTCTCTCAGATTCCAAGTTGATGGGCGCATCTATCTGCACTTTGAAGCGTCTGCCAAAGATGTGAACCCTATGGTTTACTGTCAATACCGCGCACACACATGGGCGCCCGCACATAGGGGCAAGGGGGGGCACTTGCCCCCCCTGGAAAATTGAAACCTATTTTTTTAACTACTACTTTTGGGTTTTTAACAAATTTCTTTGCGTTAATGCACCATTGATACGAATGATACAGACAATGAAAGTCAGAAATCTACATTTAGAGATCTCTATACAAATAATCATGCTCTTATAACTTTCTGCCTTGCATGTTCAAGTTCTTTCTAAAGACTCTTACATTGACCATTGGCTTTCAACCTTCCTGTGGGCACCCATGCAAACAGCAGGCCTATCGATTATGGCCTACTTAAGTGGAATCCAGCTGTAATGCAATTAATCACAACTGCAAAAAATTAAATACTAACGCAAAAATTTGAAAATTTCTCAATGTACACTGAAATTTCGTCAGGGAGATCTGCTTATTCACCAGCATTGTAATTACATAAACCAGGTCCGCTATAAGCCAGGCTCCATTTTGTCCATTTAGCAAGCTGCCAGTACAGAATCCAGAGAGGTCAAGCTGTAGATAAACTTGGCTCTGGTTATCACAACTCAGGATTTAAACCCAAAACTGACAAAGAGATCTGTTCAAAAGAATTGATGCCCACACTCATCTGATCCTCGGATCCTCCACCTTCCTAAACGACACCCGCATTAACAGTTACTCTGGTCCTCTGGCTACCATTCTCGGACCTCTTTCTGACTACTCTTAAGAATAGGCTTCTGACTCGATGCAGAACATGTGAAACTGCTGGTGCCCTGCGATTGGCTTTCGAGTGGCGCTTTAGAAGCAGCTAAAGGAGCAAACGGACACCTTTTTCGTTCATTTAGTCATTCGTTCATTCTATGGAATTATATTGCGCACCTTTAGGAAACTACTTTTTAACATAGATCTGCTATTTGATTTGTAACAAATTTCTAAGGAAACTATTCATATTAAAAATTATGCACAAAATGAAACTGAGAAATTTGCATAAGAAGCCTCTTTGAAAAATACCCGTATTCCTAATTTCCATGCAGCATTGCATTTTCAAGCTCTTGCTACTACAAAATGTAATCGTGACTATCGTAAAATTTTTGCCCCCCCTGCGAAAATTTCTGCGGGCGCCCATGCGCACACAATACCGCGCACACAATACCGCGCACACAATACCGCGATTCACAAGACCGCGCACGATCATTACCGCGCACGATGATTACCGCGCACGATGATAACCGCATACAAGTATTTCAACATGCATCCAGCTTCTACGTCAGATCTAAAAATACCTTTATCCAGCTTCTATTTCTCATGCGTTATTTTCATCAATCCAGCTTCCATTTCATTTATAAAAAATACCTTCATCCAGCTTCTATTTCTCATGAGTTATTTTCATCAATCCAGCTTTTATTTCATATATAAAAATACCGCGCACGATCATTACCGCGCACGATGATAACCGCATACATAGATTGAGTATTCGTGACTTTTGGGTTTAATATTCGTAAATATTCGTGAATATTGAGATTTTTTAATATTCGTAAATATTCGTAAATATTCGTTAACGGATTAAAGGGAACCATCGAAACCACAATGTTACTCGGTATTAAGCAGTTTAAGTTTCTGCATGTCTCCATGACATTCACCTGCATTCATGGCAAGGCTGAATTAATCGGGATAATTTTTGCGTAATCTGGCACTATTATTTCCTGCGTTGGCATTTATATTTACTCATCCTGCTACACTGATATAAAACTACTTTATCAATTTGCAGTTACTATTACAGGCAGTTAAAGTTTATTTCTAATTTAGCCTACTATTGCTGCTACTTGCCAACTACCATCGGTGACTCTGTCTCTTTTCAGTTGGGGAGGATGGTCAGAAGTCAGACAAAGTGACTAACATTAAGTATCGAATGTGATAGACCTATGAATGCTGCATGGCCACATTGGCCAGACCCAGCAGAGATCTTGAAGTTTTTACCAATAAATCTATAAAAGTTATTGTGACTTACTGGTATAGGCCTATGCATAGGCTAATTCAATTTTCTACGATTCATTCAGTAAAAGTTAAACATTTTCAAAATAACAAAGTAAAAATTAAGAATAAATAATTTCTTGAAAGAACATAATATTTTACGAATATAATATTCGTTGGCAGTTTTAATATTCGTTAATATTCGTGAATATTTGAAAATCTTAATATTCGTAATATGCGAATACTCAATCTATGACCGCATACAAGTATTTCAACATGCATCCAGCTTCTACGTCAGATCTAAAAATACCTTCATCCATCTTCTATTTCTCATGCGTTGTTTTCATCAATCCAGCTTCCACTTCATTTCTAAAAATACCTTCATCCAGCTTCCATTTCTCAAGCACTGGACCAGTTGTCTGTAGACCAGTTGTCGTTTGACGAGTTGTCTGTAGAACAATTGTCGTGACATCGCTTAAATAGAAGTTGGATGATGGTATTTTTAGATCTGACATAGAAGCTGGATGCATGTTGAAATAGTTGTATGCGATTATCATCGTGCGCGGTAATGATCGTGCGCGGTAATGATCGTGCGCGGTCTTGTGAATCGCGGTATTGTGTGCGCGGTTTCGTGTGCGCGGTATTGTGTGCGCGGTATTGACCGGATACCGAACTCTATACCTGTTAGCTGTTGCAATCGCTATCATGGTGATAGTTCGACATTAAAGTTAGATAATGCCACATTTGCGAAGGCAGGCATCTCAGTGGCGTAACAACCATATAGCGAGGGCGGACAAAGTCCAGGGCCCCAAGGTCCAAAGGTTCAAAAACTTGTTAAATAAGACAATTTCATGTGCTTTTCCGTTTACATAGTTCAGTAGGCAGACTCTGCATGGTTGTAGACGGCATAGATCGAGTATACGTGAATCTTTGTTTTAATATTTGTAAATATTCGTGAATATTAGGATTTTTTAATGTTAGTAAATATTCGAAAATAACAGATTAACCGTATAATCGTAATCTCCTAATTTCTAAAGCGCCACTGGAAAGCCAAGCGCGGGGCACCGGCTTATTCACGAGCGCTGCGTTGAGTTACAAGGGTTGTCCGTGAGAGTAGTCCGTGGTGGTCCGGGTTGAGATACCATAGGATCAGGATCAAATGCGTTGAGTCAAAAGGGTTGTCCGTAAGAGTAGTCTATGGTGGTCCGGGTCGAGGTACCGTAGGATCAGAGGGGTGGAACAGCTACTAAGGTGGGTGTCGTCTGAGCCGGGAATTGGAGAGTGGGGGATCAGATGAAACAGGATAAGAGTTCTTGAAAAGGAGTGTCTTTAGTTTCGAGTGAAAGGCCCGAGGTGTGATGGATAGAGGAGCCTGAGGAAGGTGATGGTGTGTGATTAATAAAGATGGAGGAGGAACTGAAAAGGATCGGAACTCAGCAGGCAGATCATTCCAAAGGCATGGTGCTGAGTTGGATATGGCTCGGTTGGAGAACTTGAGATGACTTGTGACCGGCGGTCGAGAGAGTGTAAGGCTGGCGGATGATCGGGTAGAACGGGTAGGCTGGATGGTGAACAGTTCTGGGCTGGGAGCACTGTAGGCTAAGGTAACAGATTAAAGTGAACCGTCGAAACCGCAATGTTTTCTGGTAAAGCAGTTTAGGCTTCTGCATATCTCCATGACATTTACTGGCATTCAAAGACCTTGAAGTTTTTTTTTACAAGAAACCTATTAAAGTTACTGATTATGTGTCTCAAATATGCACAATTCATTCAGTAAAGCGTTAAACGTTTTTATAAATAACAAATCATAAATAATAACACATAATTTCTTGAATGAACAAAATATTTTACGAATATAATATTCATTGGCAGCTTTAATATATCTTACGTTAATATTCGTGAATATTTGCAAATCCTAATATTCGTAATATTCGAATACTCGATCTATGGTAGACGGTAGATTCTGCAGGCCTATATGGTAATCGTAATCATACATTTACATAGCGCCACTTCAAGCAAAATTCGTCAGGGGCGCTCCCGACCTGACACCCAACCACAATCAAAGAGAATGATTTTCAAACGCTTTCGGAAACAGGGACACAGAAAGACAAAAAGTTCATTACGGAGACTTTTGTAGGTAACTTATTCCAGAAAGATGGACCGACTATAAATGCATGGTAGCACGACACTTAATGCCGCGACACTTCATAACGCGACAGTTAATACCGGACAGTAAATCCTGACGACAATTAATCCCGGAACAGTCAATCCCACGGACTTCTAATCCCGCGACGGTTAATCCCACCGACAATTAATCAAGCGACATTAAATTCGGATACCGGTACCGCGACACTAAGTCTTAGCACCTGTACACAGCAGTAGGCCTACGAATATATGTACGACTATTTGTCATGAGTTATCTTTAATGGTGAGTTAGGTCCTAGCCTATTACGGACCAGGGTGTTTAAGACTATTATCGAAGTACTAGACTATAGAACAAAGCACAGAACTCGTTTATAAATTATTAAGGTAAAAAGACAACTGAAATTAAACTGAAAGACATAATACATATAGAGCAAAATAATATCGTCGATAGATTAAATCTATAGCGCCCTAATCGATGGTCGTGCCCTCCCCCAGACCCCACCCAACAACTGGTCGATGACTCACGTTACCGTTCGCATGGCGACAGTTTCTGTAGGTGTGAAGAAGTCCTACGGGTTTCACAGCGAAGGGCTTCTGTCGGCTCACTGGTCTGGTTCGGTTGCTCCGTTCTGAAGTCGACTTCGTCCGTTTCCTCGTTCCAGGATGGAAGAAGAACCCAGCGTCCAGAGTTGCAGTCCTGCTGGCGTTCCAGTCACGACCGCTGACCGCGTCTTGTAGAGGAGTGCCTTCCGGCACCGCACACCTCCTGTCGTAGAAGTGGCGGAGAAGTTTCCGCTCTCGGACACCGTCCACCTCCTGTCGTAGACGTGGCGGAGAAGATGACTCCGTCCTCGTCTGATAGCACCGTAGCACCGTTGTGCTTCGTATTCTCCTGGTAGCACGGTTGTGCCCCGTAAACCCTCCTGGTAGCACCGTTGTGCCCCGTAAACCCGCCTGGTAGCACCGTTGTGCTCCGTATTCGCCTTCCGACCACTGGACTCCGACGGTTGACTTCCGACGATTGACTTCCGACGACTCACGACGATTGACTTCTGACGACTCACGACGATTGACCACGATTGATCCCCAGACAGTCTGTACTCTTGCCTATATAGGCTTATCCGCCTCCAGACAGATGACCTTTACCCCCGGCACACCTTCTTGGACCCAACGACCATCGACGACCATCGATACATTAATATATATATAGCTATGTGGCACTAAGTATATATTATAATATTGTCACAATGTTCCTTTAAGCATATAATAATTATATAGGCCTAAGACATAGCACAACATAGATACAATTATACAAGCATACAATAACGGCCTAAAGATATTTACAAGGGCAACTCGTGACACTATTGTTGGCCACATAATTAAGTATGGTATCTATGTCTTCAGGTATTCAGTGTAGCCTATATAAAGCGGATAAACGAATAGAGCTAAAGTATTTTAAGTTAACTATGCGAGGTTTAATCAGACAAAGGTTTCCGTAACATGGCGAATTTCAGTCGCAGTAGCAAAGGTTGAAAGGTACATAGACAAACTGTCAAATTGCAATAATGTGAAACACTAAACATCGCGACAATGCCAACGGAACGACGGTTAGGCGATGTAACATTATTCGGTTCAGTTGAATTGCAAGCTCGCATGACGACACGAGTTCCTCTCATAATCGCATAATCAACATTTCCCACCATGGGCGCCCGCACATAGGGGCAAGGGGTGGCACTTGCCCCCCTCCCCCTGGAAAATTGGCACCTGTATTTTTAACTACTACTTTTGGGTTTTTAACAAATTTCTTTGCATTAATGCACCAATGAAACGAATGATACAGACAGTGAAAGTCAGAAATCTGCGTTTAGAGATCTCTATAGAAATAAACATGCTGCTATAACTTTCTGCCTTGCATGTTCAAGCTTTCTAAAAACTGTAACAATGACCAACGGCTTTCAAACCTCCTGCGGGTGTCCATGCAAACAGCAGGCATGTCGATTATGGCCTACTTAAGTGGAGTCCAGCCGTAGTGCAAATAATCACAACTGCAAAAAAGGCCTACTAATGCAAAAATTTGAAATTTCTCAAAGTACACTAAAATTACATCAGGGAGATCTGCTTATTCACCAGCATTGTAATTATATAAACCTAATCTGCTATAAGCCAGGCTCCATTTTGTTCATTTTGCAACCTGCCAGTACAGAATCCTGGGAGGTCAAACTGTAGATAAACTTGGATAAGGGCTCTGGTCATCACGCCACAGGATTTACACCCAAAACTGACAAAGAGATCTGTTCAAAAGAATTGATAGGGCCTACTTATCTGATCCTCGGATCCTCCACCTTCCTAAACGACACCCGCATTAACAGTTACTCTGACCCTCTGGCTACCAGACTCGGGTCTGTTTCTGACTATTCTTTGGAATAGGCTTCTAACTCGATGCAGCACATGTGAAAAAGCTGGTGCCATGCGATTGGCTTTCGAGTGGCGCTTTAGAAGCAGCTAGAGGAGCACTTGCCCCTTGAAAACTGACAACTATTTTTCGTTCATTTATTCATTCGTTCATTCTATGGACTTATATAGCGCACCTTCAAGAAACTACTTTTTGGCACCTACTTTTTGATTTTTCACAAATTTCTAAGGAAACTATTCGTATTAAAAATTCTACACAAAACGAAAGTGAGCAATTTGCATAAGAAACCTCTTTGAAAAATACCCGTATTCTTAATTTCCAGCTTTGCATTTTCAAGCTCTTGCTACTGCAAAATTTTCGAATTTTTTTGCCCCCCTGCAAAAATTTATGCGGGCGCCCATGCTGCAAACGCACTGCGCTGTAGCCTACATGTACACTGTGAGCCATAAAAAACCGTGCCACTTTATTTTTAGCTATATCTCTGTCATTTCTTTATCGATTTGTACACTTTTTGCATCATTTTAAACAGGAATCAATACTCTAAAGAGCAGAAATAAACATTATTGATTTCATCCTACATGTATGTTAAACTTGTCTTGCGAAACTGAAGACACTAAAAAAACACACGAGAATCGATCAATGCTGCATTTTCACTACTTAAATGCAAACAATTCTGCAGTGCCTTTATTTGTTTTAAGTTTGTGTTCAAAATTACTTCCTTTTTCACGTACACATTTTGCCATTGAAGAAAATGAAACCGACATCCGATACTGAGAAACGCTGCAGCAATTGTCTAGCTCGTACCAAACGAGATTGACGATTCGCGGTGATCAGTTCCTGAGCCCGTCGTCTTTTTAAGCATTTAAGTTCCAAATCCTTATGAATAACGCGTCTGACCGTCGTTTGTGTAAGATTCAGCTCTCTCGCGATTTGTCTGGTTGAAAGATGTGTTTTAGGCTTGTCTTCCTGGCTCTGAACCAATTCATTGACAGCGGTGATATTATCTTCAGTTCGCGACGAATTTGGCCGACCACTTCCCGCAGCGCGTTCAACTGAACCGAGGAGTTCTCAACTTTCGCAGAAAGTCATCTAATGTTCTTCTTTTCCAATTCTTGTTCGGAAACTCTTTAATTAATCGTCTAGAAGAATAATTTTTGCATTCCCGCAGATTTTTAATTAAAATTTTATCCTCATAGCTCAACATTTTAAAATTTTAACTCAAATTTTCAACCATCAACTTTATTTACATTATGCTGCGAAACGGATATGACGTCATCGCGCAAGTAAATAAGTAAATCGTAGAGATTTAATTTTTCTTTCAAACGACACAAAAAGATATAAAATTGTTAAAATACCGACCGAGATATAGCTAAAAATAAATTGGCACGGTTTTTTATGGCTCACAGTGTATATGTATGTACTGTGAGCCATAAAAAAACGTGCCAATTTATTTTTAGCTATATCTCGGTCGATATTTTAACAATTTTATATCTTTTTGTGTCGTTTGAAAGAAAAATTAAATCTCTACGATTTACTTATTTACTTGCGCGATGACGTCATATCCGTTTCGCAGCATAATGTAAATAAAGTTGATGGTTGAAAATTTGAGTTAAAATTTTAAAATGTTGAGCTATGAGGATAAAATTTTAATTAAAAATCTGCGGAATGCAAAAATTATTCTTCTAGACGATTAATTAAGGAGTTTCCGAACAAGAATTGGAAAAGAAGAACATTAGATGACTTTCTGCGAAAGTTGAGAACTATCGGTTCAGTTGAACGCGCTGCGGGAAGTGGTCGGCCAAAATCGTCGCGAACTGAAGATAATATCGCCGCTGTCAATGAATTGGTTCAGAGCCAGGAAGACAAGCCTAAAACACATTATGGAACAGCGCGCGTACCAAAAGCGCATTCAGAACACTGACGAACTTCGGCAGTGTCTCGTATCCGTCTGGAACGATCTGGAACAACATCTTATTGACACTGCAATTGATCAGTGGCGACGTCGCTTGGCAAAATGTGTACGTGAAAAAGGAAGTCATTTTGAACACAAACTTTAAACAAATAAAGATTGATTCCTGTTTAAAATGATGCAAAAAGTGTACAAATCGATAAAGAAATGACAGAGAAGTAACTAAAAATAAAGTGGCACGGTTTTTTATGGCTCACAGTGTACAAGTTATGGAACAATCTTATTTAATACTAGCTGGGGTACCCGGCGTTGCCCGGGAAATTTAGGATTTGACCCGCTCCGAGCCTCTGGCCACAACCCCACCACACCACACCACTCCGACCTCCACTGGTACGAAATTTTGGTTTTCGGAGAGGAAAATCTCCCCAAAATTTCCCCATCCCCCCACAACACGCCACCACTAACTCCGGCCTCCACCGGTACGCCACTCGTGAAATTTTGGTTTTCGGGGAAATATTTCCTCCACCAAAATTTCCCCCACCTCCACAACACGCCACCACTAACTCCGACCTCCACCGGTACGCCACCCGTGAAATTTTGTTTTTTGGGAAAAAAATTCCCCCCCAAATTTTTCCCCTTCCCACCTCCCACCACAACATGCCACCACTAATTCCGACCTCCACCGGTATGCCACCCGTGAAATTTTGGTTTTTGGAAAAAATTTCTCCCGCCCCCAAAAAAACCGCCCCAACCCTGCCCCCACCCACAACACGCCACCACTAACTCCGATCTCCACTGGTACGCCACCCGTGAAATTTTGGCTTTCGGGAAATGTTAGCATTTCAAACTGTCATCTGAACAAAATTGCTCATTATGGATAAAACACTGTAGAAATGTATGATGATATTTATTAATATTTCTGAAATATTGGGATTATAGGCATCTCCGTTGCCCCACCAACTTGGAGGGGGGAGGGAACTGTCCCTCTCTCCCCTACGTCTACTTCCATGTCGGGCGCCGTATAAATATCGACATTGCGATTAGACCTACAACTAGCCTACGTCATATTCTCTAAATTGCGTGATTTGCATATTTACGACTCTTTACCTCCTCCTGGTCTTCCACAGTCAATCCAATATGGATTCTTTATTTGAAATGGTCCACAGCTAAGAGACCCTGCGTCTTGTCTGCATTTATCGATCTGTCCCCGACATCCTTCCACCTGCAGCAAGTATACATCAGCTGAATCTGAAACTGTCTTCATCTAATGCAGTTTGTCATTGTTACATCATTGTGATTTAAAATGGGCAAAAATGAAATTGTATTGTAGATGTTTCCAGGGGCGGATACAGAAATTTTGGAAGGGGGGGCAAAAATTGGTTTTAGGAAAAAAAATTATTTAGTCTTACGCCGATAAATTTGATGGCCTTCTTTAGTCTTATGCTCCTTTTTTTCTCTGTCTCATCTTTTCCCCCTGCATTGCTTGAAAGCTTGGAAGCCTCAATTGCTGATGGGGGGGAGCACGTTCTGTGCAAATCTCTGAATGGAGTGGGGCGTAGCCGGATTGGCCCTCTGGATCCGCACCCTCTTCCGATCCTACGGTACCTCGACCCGGACCACCATGGACTACTCTTACGGACAACCCTTGTGACTCAATGCATTTGATCCTGATCCTATGGTAACTCGACCCGGACCACCACGGACTGCTCTCACGGACAACCCTTCTAACTCAACGCAGCGCTCGTGAATAAGCCGGTGCCCCGCGCTTGGCTTTCCAGTGGCGCTTTAGAAATTAGGAGATTACGATTACGATGTCTCCCGTAATCAATGACAGCCATGACATTGACCGTGACATAGTAAGTAAAAATAAGTAGGTAATTATTACTCCATATGCAGACGCACACACACTAGGACATCGAAAAATAATGCAATATAACACATAGAACGAATAAGAAATAGTAATATACCTAAAAGTAATTTAAAACAAATGTCAATAAGTGATTCTAGTGATGAAATCCTTTCTTGTTAGCAGGTCATAACGTGGAATTTCAAGGTTGTGTAAGCGTGTAGGCCTATGCAGATCTCGAGTATTGCGATTCATGAACTGCATGGAGAGAGTAGAATCAGTAGATCATGAAGGACATGCTCAGAGTTGTTAGCCAAAACAGTAGAAAATAGAGCGCGATCGGCTTTGACGCACAACGCCTCGAAAGTAATGGAGTTGGAGGGCAAGAAGTCAAGCTTTGTAAGTTTTCGTATCACAGAATAATTAAGCCGTTCACGCTCGATCAAATTAGTAAACCCTAATCAAGCAGGAGATGAGTAGCCTACGCCATTTACGCGACGATGGTAGAGCGAACTACGTCGTATAAGCGAATATATATAGGCCTATCAGTTAGTCCGTGCGACACAAAGGCTTGCAACGCAAAAGGGAACATAAGGCTAATAGCATTGTTTGCTCTACAACATATATCCATAGCCTATGTTATTAATAGGCAATGAAAACCCGATTCTTTCAGAGAGTGTTAGTTAGGCCTACACCAAGGATTTTAAGATAGGAGACCTGTTCAATGTCAGCAATTTTTGGAATTGTGACATCAGTTTGGTAATGTAATTATAATTTCACAAGATTTAGTAGTAGCCTAGTAGTTGCAAGATTGCAGTTCATGAACCATTGTGCAATATGAGCAAGTTCAGATTCAGTAGTTGAATTGCATGATGCAGGCACCACCAAATAAGAGTCATCAGCATAGGCCTGCCTAAATAGTAGCTTATTCTTATGGAGAGCTTTAAGACCAGCATGCAATTGTTTTAGCAAAATTAGAGAGACCAAGTCCAAACCTCTGTACAAACCTGGCATTGATACTTTCGCAAAAAGAAACAATTCCATAAAACTTGGTGCAATGCACTCGACGATATAGAATAGGGGTAGTAATACAATTCAGGGCTTTTTTAACGAGCAGTTCTGTACAAAATTTCGCAGTTGTAAAAGCAGTCTTGTGCAGTGATAGCCATTAGAAAAAGGTAACTGCAATTTACCACGCAAGAACGAAATGGAATGAAGGACGTAGGCTATGCAGTAGAAAATACGCAGCAGGAGGAAAGCCAACTTTCCAATTTCGAAGTGGATGACTAAAAAAAGGTCGGGGAAAACTTTGGACGACTTAAAATAAGATTTTATATGCGGCGACTTGCGACATTTTTCGGAAAAATTATCAGAAACGACAAAAAAATTCCTGGTTGTGCAGTTCTAAAAATTTCTTTTTAAAAGCCATGATTCAATTACCCAATGATAAAACTCCGCCTCTGGTCGCACCCTGTTACTGCCAGTGTCAGTCCCAAGCCTGGATAAAGGAGGAGGGCGTCGCAAATGGTCTTTGTTACCACACAGTGACGTTAAACTGCAGCTACCACCACCATCACCCAATGATAAACAAATTCTGGAATTGGAAGAGAGGCCAGTTGCGCAGCAAAGTTATTTTGTCTGGCCGTGTCGAAAGCTTTGGAAAATTCAAGTGAAAATGAACGTAGGCTACTTAATTAAGGCTCATGCTCAACAGTTTGTAATAAATGATTGTGTCAAGGCTATGCATGCAGGTTTTACTAGGTCCTATTAATGAGGAAACTGAGCATCAATTTCGTGTTAAAACCAATTAGAGAAGGTCAGTCTATTTAGTTTTTGTTAAAATAGACTTAAAATAGATTTCAATTAGAAATTCTGTCATTAGCAAATAGCAATATTATTCGTTTAGGACTTAATACGCGCGCAGAGTCAGTATAGGCCATTATGCTTAAACCTTGAACGGAGACGCGCTTGTAGCCTGTTGGCTGGGAGGTATGAAAATGAGTACGGTATTGCTGTGTCCAGACCAAAAATGCGAGCCTTTGTAATTAATTTAAATGACGATAGCGAATTAGCAATGGGCCTACGTTTATCTAACTTTTGCCGTCTAGCCATAGGACATGCAAACCTATTGGCCTACCTGGCAGATGCAATTCAAACAATCCTCAGAGATTTCTCCAGCTGTGTATGCTGCAATTTGAAACAAATGAGATAACATGTTTGGTGATAATGGAAAGCAGAAATAATTATCTTTTCATTTATTTCTTATATTATATCTAAATATCACTATATATCAGTGAGGTCGCTGAGGTGTTTGTCTCTTTATGAACTCATTCACTAGTGTTGACCAACTTAGCCTTTAATCATGCAAAATTCAAACTGTTCAGTATTCACGGTATTCGTGGTAAGCACAGAAAGCTATGGTATCGATTATAATCCGCCAATAATTAAGGACCTTCTCTGCCGGCTAAACCGTCCTCTATGGCGACTCTCCGGCCGCCCTTCACGCCGTCGGACTTTTCCAACCATTTCACCTCCAATATCGACGCTATGATCCTGAAACAGCCACCGGGGCCGAAGCTTGACCCGCTTTTGCCGTCTAGCCATAGGACAATAGCTAACGTTACGTTCATTAAGAAAATTTGTGAAAAGCTGGTAGCTATGTAGCTGTATAAATACTTGGAATCCAGGGAGCTTGTCAATCCGGTTTTCTAAGGGGGCACTCCACCAAGACATTTCTTCCACGTATTGTCTCTGACCTCTACAGTGAAGGCGTGAAGGGCGGCCGGAGAATGCTATAGATGCATGTTGGTCGCAGGTCACTCTTCTGGCCCTCTACGACGTGAGTGCTGCCTTTGACTCTGTTGATCATAATATTCTTATTCATCAACTTTCCCCTTCTTTGGCACTCTACCCCTTGACTGGCTAACATCTTATCTAGCCGACCGCTTCTCTTCCACTGTCTGTCACTGTACTCACTCCTCTTGTATCCCCGTTTCAGTCGGCCTTCCGCAGAGCTCTGTGCTCTAGATTCTTTTCACCGTGGACATAGCTCCTCTCTTTTTCGCTCTCTCCGATGTCACTTCTGACAATAGCCTATTGTTTTGCTGAGAGGCAGCCAAAGAACTGCCCGCCTAATTATGGTCGACGCATCTGACACCATTACTATCTGACTTTCTTCCAACCGATTGAGTCTTAACTCCTCGAAGACGCAAATAATATTCATATGGCTGGCAAGGGCACCCGCGGGCCGCGGCCGCCAGCAACTTTCTAAGATTGATTTGGCCGCCCTGCTTCATGAGTTTCCTCTTCTAAGTCTAACCTTCTCCGCCTCTGTTCGCGATCTTGGTGTTATAATCTTAGACAAAGAACTCTCTTTCTCTAAACATGTGTATACCCTGGCACGCGCCTGCTATTATCAATTGAGAAAACTTTGTGTCGTAGCTCGCTCTCTTTCGTTCACTGCAGCCTCTTCTGCCCTCGACCACGCTCTTGTTTGCGGCCGTCTGGCTTACTGCTCTTCTCTAGATTATGCTGGCCTGCCACAGGTCCGCCTGAATTCCTTCTATTGGTTAGAGTCCTTCGATCCTCAGCACGCTTGATTGGTGGCATCTCTCGATATGCTCATGTCTCTGCCTTCGATCATGCGGGACGATCTCCATTGGCTACCACTGCAGCAACGCTCTTATAAATTAGACTTTAATCCAGGCATCATCCTAGCTGACATCTATAGACCTATTTACTGAGCGTCATCACCTCAATAGGCCTAAGCATTATTTGCTACTTCACTCGGCAGAAAAACAGAGAAAACGAAAGATCGTGAAAAAGATTCAATGTAATTTTTAATTTGAGCCTTCAAACTATTATAAGATAACTATTATTGTTTAAAAAAAATAAATAATAATAATGATAAGAGCGTCAAATGTAGCTTACCAATAAAGCACATCAGCAATACGGATGCGACGATTCTGCATGTAACCATTGCTATCTGCAAAAGAGCTTGAAGCGTGAATTTTCTGCGTCTACCAGACAAAGAAGACTCGTCTCGGGCTGATTGCTGGAACTGTGAATTCCGACGAAGATTTATACAACTAAGCTTGAATAGGCAGAGGGCATCAACAGCGGAAAATCACGTCTACTGATCTAGTCCAGGTTGTTCGTGGAAAAATTTGCTCTGAAGAAAAGATGACCCGAATCACGCGCTGAACAATTCGGGTCTCCACACAGAAAATTGCTAACTTAACTATAGTGCCTATGTACCGGTACATGATACTGATAAGTATAGGCTAGATCAGGGGTTCTCAAACTTTATTTTTATTGTACCCCCAAGCAAAAATATCGAATGATGGCGTACCCCCAGCAAAGTCATATAAGAAAAAATGCCATTGCAATGTCCTCTAGCAGTGACAACTAAAAGTCCATTTAATCATTGGTGAGATCGTTTATTAGAGTCTATGCCTAAACCACTATAAAGGGAGTAAAATCTGGTTTTGAATCATATAATCTTATCTGCAATTTTAAAATGAAAAATTGTTTTATAACCCCTGTAAAAAAGAGGAAAGAGCCAACCTATAATGATGTGCTCAGGCTTGTTCAGACTAGCAGATTTACAATATCTGGTTTAATATTTGTCAATTTCAAACGCTAATTTACCCCATGTTTGTTTTTGATAGCAAGAATAGTTAACAGTTTCGCCCATATATGACGTGCTGAAAGGAATCACAAAATGTAAAGCTCGACCAGAAATTAATCATTTGGCCAATTCTACTCTATGCTATTTTAGTTCTATAATTATATAGTCTGAGATATTCTGGCTTTGGTACTTTCAACCATTTATACATTAGGCCTATTTGTTTCAAAATTATAGTAGTCTAATAGACTTAAAAATAAATATGCTGCATGCACTGCATTGTATGTGAGTCTATTTATATTATGTGAAAGAAAGAAATGACGATGCTGTTATATGTTGCAACGTCAAAAATCACTGCAAATCAAAGAAAGATGGACACAAAGTCCATAAACTCAAAGAACATTTACATTTCTGGAAATTTTCGCGTACCCCTTACAGGCGCTTGGCGTACCCCTGGGGGTACGCGTACCACAGTTTGAGAACCCCTGGGCTAGATAACATATGGTTTTAGTCCTCATTGCAGCACTTGCCGAGCGGTCTTCCGGACTTAGTGCCAATCCATATTCTGCTCCGCTTCTCCTTAACAAACTCCCGTCAGTGTTACGATAGATCTGACCCATCCTATACGTCCTCACGAAAATATCAGAAACCTTCCCTCTTGCTACTTCTCCACATAACATATACCTTTGACACGAAAATGAAAAAACCCTGCTTTTCCATGAGTCCTATCCCGATTCCTCTTCTTATCGTCATCTCGTTTGAAAAAGAAAAGGTTCGATAGCATCATACCCGCGCTACAGGACCAGCCTCAGGGCCGTGTAAAGAAATGTAACGGCCATGTTCACCAAAACTAGCTGTGGCCCAGCTCCACAGCAAAACAACAAAAGGACGCATAAAACGAATAATATTAAACGACAAAACTTTAAGCAATGCCAATTTGGCTATATTAGCCTAGTCTATTGAGTCGTCCATAAAAAAGGTGCATGATGCCTTTCATTGCAAGAAAAGTCTGTGCCACAATACAGCAAGCTTTGTAGTTTGTAAAATAGTAGGGCCTATTAGCCTAATTAAACTTTGTATACGCAACTCGAGAACAATATTAGATCTAATGATTCAGGGTTTAGAATGGGAATGATAATAGCGCAGGCTAATGAACGTTTGTAAGGCATTGCCGTAGCCATGTAGGCTACAACCAGTTAACATCAAAGTTTACATAAAAGTAAGTAAGTAAGTAAGTAAGTAGCCTTTATTTGCATATGACAAGCGCACAAGCATTACAGGTCAAAAATGTAAAATAAAACACAGAAACAATAATAAAGTATAGTAGGCCTAATAATAATGCAAATAAATAAGATAAGATACAGTAGCGGCAGCCATAAACAGGCGCCTATATACGGCAGCCATAAACCGGCGCCTATGGCGGCAGGGGCGCAACCAGAAAATTTTCCTGGGGGGTGCTCAGAATTATCATTGTAAGCGACGAAGGTACGAAGCAGCGAGTGCAGAAGGAACGAAGCCAATGCCGACTAGGGGATCTGGGGCGGAGCCCCAGAAACCAACGCATTTTTTACTTTTGGCATCAGCTAGAGCGCGTTTCAGGCTCCTGTTTGCCAGCTGTATTTATGAGCGATAAAGTCATGAAAACTTCTGAAAAACACGGTTTAGGACTGTAACAATCGGACCAGGGCTGGGCAAATACCACCAGGAACCGAACCCCAAACCCTAGTCCTCAAGGTGATCGTCCGTCCGTGTAGTCCGGCGTCAACTGAAGATTGACGACTAGCCAGTCAGGCTTGAAACACTTTTATTCGACTTCAAAGAAAAACCTCGCAAAGCAGTCCTCAGCCAACTCTTATAGCGCCAGTGTTCGGGGCAAGTTCGGAGCAATGTTCGGAGCTATTCATGTAGCGCCACTGTCCCTAAACCACTGCACCACTGTTCACAGCAACTGTCAATGCAGAACGCCGAATCGTCGTCGTGTAGATCACCGCTGCCTCGCCAGCGCACGCAGAGAATCTGTGTAGCGGGTCGGGTTTCGAACCCGAGTCGGCGTCGTCGAAGACAGGAACTGAACCACTGCGCTCACCCGGTCGGCAGCGTTGGCAGATCCGGCGTTGAATCCTGTTCGTCGCGGCACAGCGACGATCACCAGTCCTTCCGTCGTCTGTAGGCGTCGGATCCAGAAGAGCACGACCGCGGGTCAGGAATTGAACCCCAGTCGACAGCGTTGCACAGCAAAGGTCTCCAAACCTTTCGTCGTCGTCAGCGTCGGACTCCCAATCGAACACGTCAGTAGCAGCGGCGTCGAACTCCAAATCGTCGGCGTTGCACAGCGGAGATCACCAGACCTTCCGTCACGGGTCAGGCTTCGAATCCAAGCGTCGTCGTGGCACAGCAAAGGTCGCCAAACCTTTCGTCGACAGGCGCTGAATTTCGGCAGCGTCGTCAAATCGTCGTCGCGCTCTCCAAAGCGTTTTCCTTCAGACGATCACCTGCTGACCGTGCTGCGATTCGATCCCGCAACAGCCGACCGACGCGTCTTCCCACTGTTCCTCGGCGATTTCTTCAACGACTGTTTCCGATGACTCTCTCTTCGCTGACGACTCGATCGATGACTGTCTGCGCCTGCGCACGCACTCGTATTTGTGTGTCACGAGGCCACGCCCACCAGTTAAGGTAGACGGCAATTGAGGTAGACGCCAATTGAGGTAGACGCCAATTGAGGTAGACGTTAAGCCACGCCCACTAATTAAGGTAGGCGCCGATTCGGGTAGACGGCAATTCGGGTAGACGTTAGGCCACGCCCACCAATTGAGGTAGGCGCCAATTCGGGTAGACGGCAATTGAGGTAGACGTTAAGCCACGCCCACCAATTGAGGTAGACGCCAATTCGGGTAGACGGCATACTTAGGCGGACACGAGGACAGACATTCAACAAAAATAAAACGAACTCCATGACCCGATCTCCAACAGGACTTACAAAAATAATGTCCTTTCCCATTTGTTTAGATAAAACAAAGGGTCTTCATCCTTCTCTGCCCGCGAGTGGCAGAAATTAATAACCAGTGTTTAATCTAGCCCCTCCCCCAATAACCTGTGGGTTTTTTCTAGTAGCTTCTATGAGAATCAAGGTTTCTGGGGAAAGGCGAGCATCTGACGGAAAATCTCCGAAGCATGTGGCGCCGAGAGGGCAGAAGCTTTGGGAGGGGATGTGCCCCTCCACATCAGAAATTTTCTTATTTCCACACTGCAATGGCAGCATTTTAAGCTGTCATCTAAAGCAAACTTGCTATACTAGGCCTATTTCATTGCTGACAAGAGTGGTCTAAACTTCAATGAATATTCTCACAATTATAAGAAAAAATAATTTTTCTGATTTTCCACGTTTATTATGGTACCATTCTAAGATGTCAACTTAGTAAAATAACTATATTACTTCAGTGCTGATAAAAAAGAGTGATTTCAGATTTCAACATAAGCCTAGCATGGGAATGGGTTTGGGCAGGGAGATGTGCCTCCTCCCCAACATAGAATTTTTTATTTTCACACTGCAGTGGTATCATTTTAGGGTGTCATTTTAACGAAATTTATCATGATTTCATTGCTGAAAGACATGGTGTAAGATTTCAATGCCCCTCCCCATTGGTTTATTTTTTGATTTCCATACTGTATACGGGTAGGCTTTTAAGCTGTCATCTTAATAAAACTGTTCATTTTTAATGCTGATAGTCATAGATTTTAATTTAAAATTTCAGAGTGTTGCCTCACAATTACTTAATAATTTCTGATTTGCACAATGCACCGTGACTTTTAAGGCTGTGATGTTTACAAAATAACTCATGATTTTAGTGCTCAGAGATGTGATATAAGATTCCAATAAATGCCCCTCCCATCGTCTAAGAGTTGTTTTTTAATTTACACACACTGTAATAACAGCGTTTTAGGCTGTTGTCTTAACCAAATTGTTCATTATGGATAAACAGGGGATAACATTGCAGAAATTTTTAATAATATTTATGAAATATTTATGACATATTGGGGGATATAAGCACCTCCGTCCCCTTGACACAAACTTTGGGGGTTTAAGACTTCAGACTGGTGTCTAACAATGCAATGACGACAATTTCTATGGCGCCATTACACAGCCATGCTGCTACAAGGGCGCTTTGACCAAGACAAACACACATTCAGAGACAAGCGATCGACGGACTCTATAGAGGCAGCCACATACAATTACTTACGTCTCCCACTCTCCCCTATCGCCCTAAATATCCGCCAATAACAGTGCCGTAAGTTATGCACATTATAATATCATATGATAGTATCATAATTATATTATAGTAATAAATAATAAAATTATAACAAGACTATATATTAGGAAATAAGATCATGGTATAATATGGCAGTTACGTAAGACAATAATTATAATAAACATGCAGCAACTAAAAACTATTATCATTTTGTCAAATTTTGCACACAAAAATTGCACACACGGTACTATCGATTAAGTCGTAACATATAATCAATAAATTGGTGAGATACTGTAATGTAAATGCACAGGCGTATCGCTAACGCTTCTAATTCATCAATATAGGCAAATTCCCGAGACCCAGACAAACTCAGGTAGACCAGCTAAACACTAAAATCAAGTGCTTTATGAACCATGAATTTGACTAAAATTATAATACAGAAGAATGAAGGAACTTAATTGCTTGATTGTGTAATCTGAAAGACTGAAAGACCGTAATACCCCTACCTCCCCCCCCACCCCACCCACACAAACTCATCGGATTTGGACAAATTGCGTGGGTCACCTTTTTAGCCCTGGGGGGTGCTCAAGCACCCCCCAGCACCCCCCCCTGGTTGCGCCACTGTATGGCGGCCATGAACAGGCGCCTAACTGTTGTTGTTCTTGATGTTAAATGTTATTTTAAAAAACCATAAATAGCCTAAAATAGGCCATAGAAACAAAATTAGAAGCTGGCAGCCAACAACGGCGCCCGACCCACAACTCTGCTCTGCGATGTAGCAGCAGCGACGACAAACAAAGTCATCTGAAGGCGTACGATAATCGAAAATTAAGACAGTACCAGCGACAAACTCCGATGAGCACATAAGAGTCCAGTCGACGGTTTCTCGTCCGATGTTTAGAGTCCGAATTTGAAGTCCTTGAGGCCGAGAAGCATCACGAGCGACGGGCGGAGCAGCTGCAACTCACGTAGCAACACTTCGTCACGGTCCTCGCTTGATGACAGTTGATGCAGCGTCCAAGCTCTCTCTCTCGTCCCATCCATGCATGCGAGAGCGGAAATCATTCCCAAGGTGGCGGCGAAGTCCCTCCCTAAGGAATTGACATTGTCATCCTCTCTGGTAGTCTAACCTCATCTTTCTCTCGTCTCAAACCCTGCCTTTTCTCCTGGGGTTGCACGCACTGGGAGCGCTAATGAAAGGCTCTTGCTGCGAGAAGCGCTTTATAAGTGGTCAGATACAATGCAATGATTATGATAAATGAATTGAGAAGCCTATTAATTTAAATCTAGCAAAGCGTTCAGCTTTACAAATAACGATAATATTTGGCGGTATCATCAGAGTTAATTCATGAAAAGAACGAGCGTATAGGCCTATATTGTAGACCTGCAGTATACGCAATAATTGAGACGATTTTAAGAAAGCGTTAGGCCTACCTGCACATAGCCTATACTTGACAAATAACGTTAATTGCAATTGTTGATTTTTTTTTTGCATCAGTAGGGCACTATAGGGTCCTAAATTGGGACCTCTGTTCGGCCGAGCATGAACATGCCTTCATCCGCCTCTGACCATGCAACTTGCCAACTTCGGTTGCTTAGGCCTATATAGGCTCGGCGAGCACATGAAACTCAAACTGTGTTTTTTCTCATACAAGTGTTCGCATAATTTATATGATTGATTGATTAATTGATTGATTGATTGATTGAAAGGAGGTCCAAGTCCCGACCTATAGGACTAAGCGTAGGCCTAATCGAAAACGGCCGCAGTTATCAAAGTTTTCCGATGTCTTCGCGCTTGCGCCTTTAGGATAACCTTTCACCTATAGGATAACTTTTCACCTATATAGGATAACCTTTCATCTATAGGATAACCTTTCACCTATAGGATAACTTTTCACCTATATAGGATAACCTTTCACCTATATAGGATAACTTCCATCTAGGATAACCTTTCACCTAGGATGACCTTTCACCTAGGATGACCTTTCACCTAGGACAGGGGCGGATCCAGGGGCAAATCGGGCCATGGCCCCATTGAGAAATGCTCATAGAACGTGCCCCTTCACATCAGGCTTCAAGAAGCTTTCAACAGTAGGTTTCGATGGTACATTTTCCAGACAATTAAATGACCAAAAATCATCAGTTTTTTCGGGCGAAAGATCAACAAATTTTTGCCAAAATTTTGCCCCCCTTCAAAAATTTCTGTATCCGCCCCTGACCTAGGATAACCTTTCGGTAGGCTATCTATACAGGAGGTCAATTGCGAGTGAAGGACTTGCTCAAGGTCCCTACGAGGCAGCTTGAGGTAGATTTTAACCTGGAACCCTTCGGCTGCAAGGCAACGCAGATAATTATGCCACTACACCACAATGCCCCCTATTCAATGCTATTCCATGTACTTAAAAAAGAGAACTAACTAGAATAGGGATGGGCACCAATTTCGTAGTTGGTCCACAGGCGCCAAATATCCTGCCACTGTGCTGCTGTCTTTACATTATACTATTAAACGAACTGCTATAATATATATATATATATATATTATATATATATCAGCGGTTCCCAACCCGTGGCCCGCCTGGCCTACAAAAATGGTCCGCAGCATCTCAATGAATGAAGGAAAATATATGTAAGAATTGACAATCTGGACATGACAGAATATATAATTCTTTTATACAAATTCGGGAAGGGAATTTTTCCACGAAAAACAAAATTTCACGCGTGGTGTGCCGGTGGAGGTCGGAGTTAGGGGTGGCGTGTTGTTGGGTGGGGGTTAGGGGGCGGGCTTTCTTTGGAGGGGAAATTTGGGGGATTTTCCCCCCGAAAACTCAAATTTCTCGGGTGGCGTACCGGTGGATGTTGGAGTGTGGTGGTGTGGTGTGGTGTGGTGTGGTGGGGTTGTGGCCGGAGCGGGTCCAATCCTAAATTTCCCGGGCAACGCCGGGTACTCCAGCTGGTAAATTTATAATCTATTGTTAATAGGGCTATACAATGCTATTTGTACAACTATTATATTTGTATGCTACAACTAAATAACTTCTCTCCAGCGTTATCTTCGGAATGTCCGAATGTCAAATTTCCATATTATGTTTTGTTTCTTGAACACACTAATATTCATAGCCTAGTTTTGTTAACTTAACAAGCATATGACAGTAGGTCTACACTGTGCATTGGAACGTATAGGCCTACAATCTGCCTCAGCTTCAAACTTTTATAGGAATGTTTTAGCGTAGGCTAAATAAAACACAGAATTTTTACCTTATCTACGAGTGACAACTGATTGCGCTGCCGCTCCGATGTTTTTCATATTAGAATGTCAAGATACACTCGTTAGACTATCATCTTTGAATTGCGCTGGAGTAACAGCAGAACGCTGAACTTGATGCATGAATAAAGAAATTATTATTATTGTTATTATGAGTAATATAGTTATTAAAGTCATAAAACACATATATTTCACACTGAACTAGCGAGCAGGCTCCTTGGTATGACATCTTTAAAGTCACCAATGCAGTGAGGATATTAAAAAATATTTGCACATCGGAGAGAGACACTGATCCCCTCCCAAAACCTTCCATTCTCGACGCTTTGCGCCTCGCTGATCGTCCTTCGTCCGGGCGACCGTCTCCTCCTCAAACCAGGGTTTAAGGTGTGGCTGGACGGCCATGGATGGCGTCCATGCACTTGCTTTAAAATATGAACGCCGTCTTGCCACTTATTGGCCAGCACAGCCTGAAAAGGTAAGAGCTTCCAGGCACCTCTTTTGGAAAGGTATGGGGCGTCTAGGCACTTCTTTTGGAAAGGTATGGGGCGTCTAGGCACCTCTTTTGGAAAGGTATGGGGCATCTAGGCACTTCTTTTCCCCACGCTTTAAGCACTGCCTCAAACTCAAGATCGAGTCTCTGTCTATGAGTACAGGACATGCTAACCTTAGTAGACCTACGTACATGCATACGCCTACATTAGTCGCTTGGTAAACAGGTTTGCACAAATAAACGCGGAGGGCGTTTGCAAGCATTTTCGATATTTAGGCTAAATGTTTATTTGAAAGACATCATTTATTCCTTGAATTCAACGTTGCCCCAGGCCAAGCACAAATAATTTCTTTCTGTCTTGAGTTCAACGTTGCCCCCCCCACCCTAGGCCAAGCACAAATAATTCCTTTCTGTCTTTCTACGTCTGCGCCTGCTACGTCCGATGGGTCTTTGGAACACAATAGGCGAGACAGGAGGATTTCTTTTTATATACTCAGACCTCTGTACAATTCAGGCTCAGGCGAAATGACCGCATTTAGACCTAGAATTTTGATCTTGATAGCCTGCACTAGCACTATACACTGGTATGTTGGCAACTGGAAAATAACGCGCGAAGTCCATTATTTTCTGAAGCAATGACAAGGTGAGGCAGACCCAAAGTCAAACAATTAGACCAGTGACATGCAGTCGAGCGTGACATTGGAGGTCATGTCACAGTCACAAACCTACATGTATACAGTAATTGTGCATCTATCTGGTTAGGGTGGAAGAACGTTCCACAGACAGACAAGAATTTCATATCAAGCAAATAAGTAAGCAAGTAAGAATATTTCTTATTAGACAACCAGCAAACGCAAAGTAGTAGCGGAATTGAAGAAAAATATCTGCGGTAGGCCTAGACGTTGATTTGTTTGGAGTCTTGGTGTGCAGTGAAGACTTCATAACTACATCCATGGGGTCCTAAGAAATACTAGGGAGGGCTGATCCCCTTAACCCCGGCAATGATCACTCTATCTCTCCACCTCAGTTTCCAGTGTCTCTCTCTTTCTCTCTCCTTCCTCTTCTTCTTCTTCTTCTTCCTCTTCCTCCTCTTCTTCTTCTTCTTCTTCTTCCTCTTCTTCTTCTTCTTCTTCTTCTTCCTCTTCTTCTTCTTCTTTTCTTTCTTTCATCATCATCGTCTTCTTCTTCTTCTTCTTCTTCTTCTTCTTCTTCTTCTTCTTCTTCATATTCTTCCTTTCATCATCATCTTCTTCTTCCTCTTCTTCTTCCTTTCATCATCATCTTCTTCTTCCTTTCATCATCATCTTCTTCTTCCTCTTCTTCTTCCTTTCATCATCATCTTCTTCTTCCTTTCATCATCATCTTCTTCCTCTTCTTCTTCCTTTCATCATCATCTTCTTCTTCCTTTCATCATCATCTTCTTCTTCCTCTTCTTCTTCCTTTCATCATCGTCTTTTCTTCTTCCTCTTCTTCTTCCTTTCATCATCATCTTCTTCTTCCTTTCATCATCATCTTCTTCCTTTCATCATCATCTTCTTCTTCCTCTTCTTCTTCCTTTCATCATCATCTTTTCTTCTTCCTCTTCTTCTTCCTTTCATCATCTTCTTCTCCTTCTTCTCTTTCTTACTCCTTTTCTTTCTACATTTGTTATAGTCTGTCACTTTCAGTGTTAATTTTGTTCGAGCCATGCATATAATTATATGACATGCAGATTCCAGTCCCTCGATCGTGCTCATAGTCAGTTTATTCATTCGTTTGTTTGTTTTAAATTCGGCCCAATACGTACGTTGAACGCGAAGAAATCAAGAAAACCAAAATAATTTTGGTTTTCTTGATTTCTTCGCAATTATTGCAGTAATTGGGAAGATCAAAGCGACAACAATACGACTATTATGAGCGCCTCCGAGCAGGGATCTTGAAGGGGCGCTATATAAATTTATGTGACTGATTATAAAATCAAAGGAGAAGTTATATCAAGCAGGCTGAACAACAATTCATGTCTACCCAGAATGGCAAATAAACGCCGATAACAGCAACGTACGATACTACGATAAAGACAGATTGCCCACAACAAGAATTCGACTTTCTTCAAAAGCATATGTGACATTAATTGTGACATTAATTGTGACATTGACAGGATAAGAAGAAGAAAATCAACCAAGAAACCAATAAAAAAATTTACGAAACGATAACGATTTTGCTATACGGATCACAATGCAGGAAATTGATAGGCCTATTCATTCGCTTAATTTTAAATATAGGCCTAATACCCAAATAAAACTTGGCGTCATCCGTGAATCCATGGCACGGAACGTAGACATATATATATATATATATATATATATATATATATATATATAGCAGTGGCTTTCCCCCCCCTAAGCAACCGGGCGCAATCCATCTTTCCCCCCTTTTCTGGACCGACCTTCGTATGCAATATAATGTAATCTAGCGCATGCCCTCCTCTATTATAATAGTGTGGGAATGGTTTGTTTGGAGGGGGACAAACGAGCATCCAGCAGACGATCGCCGAGGCATGTGTAGCGCCGAGAAGGGACCTGGTATGGGGAGGGAATGTGCCCCTCCCCATAAGAAATTTTTGCGATTTCCGCATTGAAATTCCAGCATTTTAAGCTGTCCTCTTAGCAAAAATCACTCTACTATTTCAGTGGAGGAATTGTTGCCAAAATTGGGCAGCCATGGCCCAGTGTTTAATCTAGACGTCTCTGGGGGGGGGAAGTTCCCCCCCAGGATTGACATTCCCCCCCCAGAAAAATTTGGCGAAATGATATTTTTTAGTTACTGTTTTCATCATTGTTTTACATGAAGTGTTATAATATACCGTGATATTATTTATTATTATATGATTATAATGACATTATTTACTACTATATATATGATACTATCATGTTCAGATGACACCTTAAAATGCAGCCATTGCAATGTGGAAATTCAAAAAATTTCTAATGGGTCACTGAAAAAAGTACAGCTATTTTGTTAAGACGACCCCTTAAAATGCTGCCATTGCAATGTGAACATCCAAAAAAATTCTAATGGGCCACTGAAAAAGTACAGCTATTGTGTTAAGAAGATACCTTAAAATGCTGCCATTGCAATGTGGAAATTCAAAAAGTTTCTAATGGGTCACTGAAAAAGTACAGCTCTTTTGTTAAGGCGACACCTTAAAATGCTGCCATTCCAATGTGGAAATTAAAAAATTTCATAATGGGTCACTGAAAAAGTACAGCTATTTGTTAAGACGACACCTTAAAATGCTGCCATTGCAATGTGGAAATTCAAAAAGTTTCTTATGGGTCACTGAAAAAGTACAGCTATTTGTTAAGACGACACCTTAAAATGCTGCCATTGCAATGTGGAAATTCAAAAAGTTTCTTATGGGTCACTGAAAAAGTACAGCCATTTTGTTAAGATGACACCTTAAAATGCAGCCATTGCAATTTGGAAATTAAATTTTTTTCCAATGGTTCACTGAAAAAGTACAGCTATTTGTTAAGACGACTACATAAAATGGTGCCATTGCAATGTGGAAATTCAAAAAGTTTCCAATGGGTCACTGAAAAAGTACAGCTATTTTTATTAAAACGACACCTTAAAATGCTGCCATTGCAATTTGGAAATTCAAAAAGTTTCTGTTGGGGAGGGGACACATCCCCCTCTCCATACCCCTACCCTTCCGGTCTCTGCGCTATGCGCATCACGAGCGTCCGAAGGACGCTCAATTGTCTCCCCCCCAGAAACCTCAATTCCCCCCCAGAGTCGGGGGACTAGATTAAACACTGGCCATGACCTAATATGTTCTGCGCCTCTGATCAGTGTGCACTAGAGAGGCGTTACATAAATTTTTTAGAGCACAATGCAATACAATAAAATACAATGTAGGCCTAGGTCCTACATTGTAGGCCCACGTAATAATGATGTTGCTTCACTAAGTGTTCAAGGACCAAATTTGACCGTCTGAAATTTGAAAGATAACATTGGAGAGAAGCCATTTAGTTGTGCAAAATAGTATTTGTATTAACATTATTTTTTAAAATTATAATATGATTGTATTATTTATTAAAATAGTAAAAACATAATTACAATCATGTAATAGGAAATTTTTATTATGGTATATTAGGCTATAGCTGTTATAGCAGTTCATGTAATTCAAAATGCAGATAGTAGCCTAACTAAAAGCTCAAAGTGTATACATTTTGCTAAAAACTATTAGGCCTACCATTTTGTCCAAATTTATATGGAGGGAAAGAATTTTCTGGGGATCTTCCTCCTAGTGATGCCTCGATTGAACGCTGCCCTCCATGTCCGACCTCCCCTACCCAACCGACGTGAATTTTGGCTGTCTTCTGATCCCCCCTATTTTTCCCTGGGCGCAAGCTGCGCCCGCCATGTATAGGGATAGAAGCTACTGTATATAAGCCACAGTTCTGGCAGTCATAAAAAGAGCTAAGCTATAAAAGTTTGAGACTACGTACTGTTGTCGGTTGGACCAGTGCTTAAAGTGTGCCAGGACGGTCATGGACGGCGTCCAGGCACTTATTTTCGAGGCTGGACGCCGTCCTGCCACTTATTTGGCCAGCACTGCCTGGACGGTCGTCCATGACTGCCTGGACGGCGTCCAGGCAGTATTGGACGGGCGTCATGGACGGCCGTCTATATACAGTTAAAATGGATGGCCGCATGTCAACATACGTTTCCCTGCGACGTATACAGCATAATAGATTGCTCTTGTTAAATTGAGCCAAGATATATATTATAGACACCTTGCACAGAACGTTTCAGCCTTGGTGCAGATTCAAAATTATATATAGTTTTAACTGAATCTCAATCTGTCTGTCTGTCTCTGTCAGTCTGTCTGTCTGTCTATCTCGGGTCTTGCTCCAATTACCTTAACCCCCTGCAATCACAATGAGTAATTACAGTTGTTTCAGATCCAATGTTGCGTCCGCACTATAATATAAATTATATTTAGGCGTCGGTCGGCTAAGGGCATGCATCTATAAAATGGAACTGAGTCATAAACATTAATCGTCAAATGTGTTTCTAATGCTGTTGCTTAATATCGGATTGCAGTCACTCGCCAAGGCGCAAAAATACCAAGATACGCAACTATAGCCTAATAATTATGATGCATTAGGAGGCATATATGTCGTATACCTTCAAGACACAAGAATAGCTTTATATTGGGACTGTTAAAAGTAGCGGCGATAGTCACTATTTTATTCTGTAAGGAAGTAAATTATTATGGTTTTGAAACATGAAAGCATTTGGCTGTCTATCGTAGGCTATTTGTATGGGCTGTGAATTCATGCCTAGCCTAATTAAAATCGCAAAGGGGCAGAGCTGACATTATTATACATATATAGAAGGCTCTGGAGTCGCATACATCCTGAGGATCGAGGGAAGAAAAGGAAAGAATTTCCCTCCCCACTTTTGAGCTTGAGGCGGGAACGTGAAGGTATTGCAATCCCCTTCCACTAATCGCTATCAGTGGCGGCGCCAGGATTTCAGTTTTGGGGGCTGAATTTGCGGGAGAAAATTTTCCGTTTTCAGACGCCAAAATTTCTGACGACCTTTTTAGTCATCGGCCAAAATCTCATGAAAATTTTCCATTTTCTTAGTCATTTGGTTGAAATCTTGGAACTCGGTCCTTTTCATATCCGCCAAACTGTCTGGCAAATTAAATCCGTGCGTACCTCTTTACGGTTCATTTTGGGGGAGGCTAAAGAGGGTTAATCGTCCAAATATTTCATTTTTACATGGAAAAAATGAATGGCCTTTTATAAGGGGGGGCTTAGGCTCCCTAGACCCCCATAGCTCCGCTACTGATCGCTAAGGCGAGAGGCAGAGATACGCCCACACAACTCTGGGCTCATTTTGCTATCAAAATATCATTGCTGGTATCTATATAGTTGAAATTTTATACTCTTTATGCCTGACTCAACAAGCAACATAATTATGATAAGTTATAGTCGCTGACAGATATATGCGAAGCCGAAGCATGTATGGATGATGGAGCAGATAATTTATGAGAGCGGGGAAGCATGCAGAGAGGCTGCAATGAATTGGAGATCACTTTTTCTCAGGGCGAAGCCTATAAACTTAGTGTGCAATGGATTATTTATAATTTTAAATAAGTAACGTAAATAAGCAAAGCACTTTGTCTAATGGAGCGCTTTTGAAAGTATTTGAACAATGCCATCCGTTGTTTTCCATGTCACCAGCTGTGATGGTAAGTTCAACTAAGCAGACTAATAATTCTGTATTATAGGCTTATGCGAAAAATTGACAAACAGCATTAGGTTATATATGAGTGGACAACATTCTGTATATTTAATTTCTATACAAAACAATCGTTTTGGTAGCAGTTTCTTGCTTGTAATCGCAGCTGTGAACTGCAGATTTCTGCAAACGCTCAGTTGCGGGAAAACTAACAAAATAATTATATAAAAACAAAAGTCGACAGACAGCCAAGGCTAACAATCAAATGGTCAATTGTGCTACATGTATATTGCATGGTGTTCAGAATTATATACAGCGTTTATTATATATATTACTAGCTGGGGTACCTGGCATTGCACGGAAAATTTAAGATTCCCCCGCTCCTGGCCAATCCCCAACGTCCCCACCACCCTCACTTCACCCTGTCCCAACTCCTACTCCCCATCCCAACTTAATTTTCCCATCCCCTCACCCAGTGTTTATTATAATATATTATTATACACGGTGCGTTGGCTTCAAAGAGATGGATAGAGATAAAGAGAGCTCGCGCGCGCGCGCGCGCGAGCGAGATGAAGACAGACAGACAGACAGACAGACAGATAGACAGACACACACAGACAGACACACACACAGACACACAGACAGACACACAGACAGAGGATAGATAGGAAGGTAATTAGGGGCGTCCAGGCACTTCTTTTTTTACACTTTAAGCACTGGGTTGGACTATTCTTTTCAGCAATTCGCCACTTATAATAATATGCATGGCCTACACCTCTAAAACGGTGTGAACCGCTGCTTTTATGCGTAATTGCGTATGGGACCGAAAGAAAAGTGCAGCGATAAGCTCGTGAGGGAGATGGCCAACAGGGAAAATTGGGTTTTTGCTCCCCGGCCTGGCCTCCATGCATGGTGACAAAGATTCGCGAACCCCTCCACTGAGTGTCCCCTGCCGAGACGGATAGGCTAAGGTAGTGAAGATCTGGAGCGAAAGGGTGGAAAACTGTCGAAATGCATCCCGAACAAACAGAAAGACAGACTCACAGAATCTTCTCGTTATTTATATAGATTACTATAGCTGTACCCGGCCACGCGTTGCTGTGGCTGAAAAGACTGTTCAGCCCTCCCTCTTTACGTCCCCTGAATTCAGGGCCGTAAATCTGCTTCTAGATGTGGGGAGGGAAAATTTCCCCTTCGGAGTTGTGCGTAGTAGGACTTCACCTCCCTCACGAAGTACACCATTGAGTTCAGTGACACCCTATAGATTAAATTAATTAGTGTTAAAATGGTTGGTTCGCACTGCTGCATAATATAGCCTTTTATGTTCGAACAACACAACTAATGGTCTCTTACCAAATCAAAACAATTGAAAGCATTGGGTTTATTTAGTCGCTTAGTTTTTCTTCATTTTTATTTTCTGCGTCTGAATGGGTTAGTAACTTAGTAGGCCTATATGTATCTATCTGTAGCAACTCATGATGAATTTGCAGGGCCTGCTGTAAATTTTGATGTTGCAAGCTTCAAATGTTTGATCATCAACTCAAACAATAAGTCGGTTATATTCTTCTAAAATGCGTTGACAAAGATTTAAGACATGTCTAAAAGTTGAGTGAACCCCAATCAATTATATAGGCCTAGATATATAGCTTAAGGTGAATAAGACTAACTTTAATTGTAGTATGTATAGGATATAGTCTACAACGATAGTCCTACTTCTTCATATCATTTTGTCGTTTTTGTCATCCCTTAATTGCTTGTCGATTTTGTTAATGGCGGAATTTCTTTTCACTAAAACCCCACGACTTAATATCAGAGGGGCGCTGAAGAAAATTCAAGATTGTGATTGCGATTACAAATGCAAACTGCGACCAAAACAGATTCTTTACGGGGGAGAAATAACATGACAGGAATCTTATCATTATTATATGATGCTGTTTGTCACTTTTCTGATGCACAGATTTAGGCAATGACTAATAATTTGCCTAGCCTATATGTAGGCCATGTGAAAAGCTGTTCTTACAGAGAAGGCAGTGTGCATTTGCAAAATTTTCATCGCACTTACCAGTCCTGCTTGAAGTGATTTGGAAAACGAAATAGATTAGACTTTTTAAAATTACTTAACGCACAGCACTTTGTTCATGAATTTTATTTATTTAAAAATTAATTGCAATCCTTTGTAATCCTGTGTAGGCTATAGGCCTACAGTCGAATATGAGGTATTGGTTAATGTGGTCTCGACTCTCTCGAGAACTGATGTCAGTATTTCTGAGAGCCCACAATCACTCCCAGGCCTCCGCCCCAGACCCCGATGGGGGAGCTCACGACTCTCCCCCATGCCCCTAATCGTTAGAGGCTTGCCTTCGGCAATCGCGGCTTCGCGCGTTTCACACTCGCTATTATTGCTCCTACAAAGAATTTCCATTTGGTCCCCCAACGTTTAGGACGTGGCTGCGCCTATGCTCCCAATATGATCAGACTACATGTATGTACTTATGTAAGCTTATACATGTTATGTATGCATGAATCATGAATGCATATGTATGTATTGTGTTGCATTGCATATGAGAATCTACAAAGTGTTTCTTACAATGCCGGTATACTAGCTATTCAGAGACGCTTTCAGCGTGACAACCCTGAAGAAAGAAGAAAGACATGATTAAGCAGCTACGGGCTAAAGGTGTCACCCACGAGAAGATCTTACTACGGATATAGGGCAGAGAAGTCATTCCACAAAGAAGGGTCTACACTGACAATTGAAGGTTGGGTCATGGCAGTCCTTTCCCGAAGAACTAGGAGATCAAGAAGCTCAGCACACCGGAGCATGCAGGCGAAAAGAGATTACGTAGAGGGGTTTGTCCAGGGGCTTGTGCATCAAGGGATTCAATTAAGTCACAAAGGTATTTATAGTAGTTTGCCCATTTTGAGTTTACATGTATGTAAGATATATATATATTTATATATAATTATAATCGTCCTGGCCTATATATAATTGTATATTATTGTCGCTAGCTGTGTTCTCACAGTCTCACTGAATGGCTGCAGTCTTGCAGGGTGATTATATTGGGCGTGTGACGTGTCACATAATAAAATCCTCCCGCTTTGTATCATTGAAGAGAAGATTCTATCTCTCTATACTAAAAGCTTTTGATCCTACAGAGCGAGCTTTTAAGTAGTGTGCAGTCGCCTACAGCTCGATTACGGTACCCTAAAATTTGTGCTAGAGCTGAGAAAATGTGGGGAGGGAATTCCTTCACGTTCCCTCCCCAGCTTTAAAAGTGGGAAGGGAATTCCCTCCCTTCCCTCCCCGGGATTTACGGCCCTGCCTGAATTCCCCCTCCCTCGATCCATACCTTCCTCCCTCCAGTTTCCTCCCCCTCCCTCCCCTCCGTCCCTCTCCTTCCTCCCTCCCTAGAAATATGCGCTATGGAAAGACGCGCGGAAATGCGTCATAAAAACGGCCGCAAATGGACGATTTTGTAAAACCCGACAGTTGCATATAAATATGCGCTATAGAAACACGACCGGATATGCATGATAAAATGCGGCCGAAAAATGGACGGACGGATGCGTGAAAGTTGAAATCGAAATGGGTGGAATCCATCGACGTATATCGAATCGAATTCAAAGTTGGGTTTTTTGGTCGTAAAGATTGCGCTTTTTCCCAAAAGGAATTATACAAACCCGCTCATGTTCGAATGGAACGTTTTGCGAAAATTTTCAAAACAATCGGTCAAGACTTTCCGAGTCCCTTCATTACAAACGGTAACGTTTTAAATTTTTTATTTATATAGATTATATTATTATTGTAGCGGAACTAGGGCTGGGCAAAACCACCAGGAACCGAACCTCAAACCCTAGTTGTCAAGGTGCCGTCCGTCCACGTAGTTAAGGCTTCAACTGTAGATTGAAGACTAGCCAGTCAGGCTTAAAACACATTTATTCACGACGTCAAAGAAGAAACTCGCAATGCAGTCCACAGTCAACTTCTATAGCGCCAATGTTCGGAGCAATGTTCGGAGCAATGTTCGGAGCTATTCGTGTAGCGCCACAGTCCAAACCACTGCACCACTGTTCGCAGCAATCGTCAATGCAGAACGCCGATTCTTCGCCGTGTAGATCGCCGCTGTATCGCCAGCGCCCGCAGAAAGTCTGTGTAGCGGTCGGGCTTCGAACCCCGTCGTCGTCGTATGCGTAAGGTCACCAAACCTTCCGTCCTCGCCAGTCGATAGCGTCGGCAGGTCAGGAATCGATCCCAGTCGTCGTCGTGTAGATCAGAAACCGAACCACTGCGCTCACCCAGTCGGAGGCGTTGACAGGTCAGGAATCGAACTCCAGTCGTCGTGGCACAGCGAAGGTCACCAAACCTTCCGTCGTCGGCAGGCGTCGAACTCCAGTCGAAAGCGTTCGCAGCACAGGCGTCGAACTCCAGCCGTCGTAGCACAGCGAAGGTCACCAAACCTTCCGTCGCAGGCGTCGAACTCCGGTCGAAAGCGTCCGCAGGTCAGGAATCGAACTCCAGCCGTCGTAGCACAGCGAAGGTCACCAAACCTTTCGTCGCAGGCGTCGAACTCCGGTCGAAAGCGTCTGCAGCTCCGGCGTCGAACTTCAGCCGTCGTAGCACAGCGAAGGTCACCAAATTTAAACCTTCCGTCGTCGACAGGCGTTGAATTTCGGCTGCGTCGTCGAATCGTCGTTGCGCTCTCCAAAGCGTTTTCCTCCGGACGATTACCCGCTGACTGTACTGCGACTCGAACCGGCGACAGTCGACCGACGCGTCTTTCCACTGTTCCTCGGCGACTCCTTCGATGACTCTCCTCGATCGATGACTGTTTCTCTCGCTTGGCGGCTGACTCGAAGACTCTGTTTCCCTCGATGACTGTTTCGATGACTCTCTCACTGGATCGCTGACTCGAAGACTCTGTTTCCCTCGATGACTGTTTCGATGACTCTCTCACTGAATCGCTGACTCGAAGACTCTGTTTCCCTCGATGACTGTTTCGATGACTCTCGCTGACTCGAAGACTGGCGTGCCTACGTGCGCACTCGTATAAGTATATCACGAGGCCACGCCCATGTAGACCCCAATTCATGTAGACGCTAGCCTGTGTAGACGCTAGGCCACGCCCATGTAGACACCAATTCAAGTAGACGCTGGCCTGTGTAGACGCTAGGTCACACCCATGTAGACGCTAGACCACGCCCATGTAGACACCAATTCAGGTAGACGCTGGCCTGTGTAGACGCTAGGCCACGCCCATGTAGACACCAATTCATGTAGACGCTGGCCTAGGTAGACGCTAGGCCACGCCCACCAGCCCGTGTAGACGCTAGCCTGTGTAGACGCTAGGCCACGCCCATGTAGACACTGTATACATGTAGACAGCGACACTTAGGCAGACACGAGCACGGACATTCAATAAAAATTAAACCCCACGGGCCCAATCTCCAACATTATTATTATTATTCATTATCGTAGCCAATAGTCCACAACCAGCAGAACTAAGTTGCTGAACTTGTTAAATAAGAAAATTATTGAAATTATAAGTATATTTATCGAAATCTCAAACCACTCTTTTATCAGCACTGAAGTGTTAGAGTAATTTTTGTTAGAATGATATCGTAAGCAGCTAGTGCCATTAGGTCTAGGCCTACAATGTGGAAACTCCAAAAATGTTATTGTTAAGTATAGGCCTAGTCCTATTTATTAAATCCTAGGCCACTCTTTTCAGCAATCCCTCCACTGAAATATTGTACGTAGTTGTAAAATGACAGCTTAAAATCATAGGCGTAGGGGACATTTCGGAAGTGGGGGAGGGCAAAAACTGAATTTTTGCCCGAAAAATCTAACGACCTTTTTTTAGTCATCCGGAGGAGAGCATTCCTCCCCCAAACCCTTTCCATCTCAGAAATCTTCATTCACCAGAGGAATGGACTAGCCTAGATAACATATATTGCGGAGAGGAAGGCCGACCCAGGTAGAGGTGGGGAAGAATATGGATTGAGCCCGGCTGCTTAATTAGGGTCGAATGCAACGATGTCATCCAACCGCCTCAGGGTAAATCCTGGAAAAACACAATTTAGCCTATTTGGGTTGGAAGTCGCGTGCAAGTTTCTACAATTAATATGCAAAATCTGCAACATTGCTTTCCTGGCATGACTTTTTCTAACACTGTGCGTGATTTGGGTGTGACCTTGGACCAGGAATTGTCCCTTTCTGATCACGTGAGAAATGTATGTCGCACTTGCTTTTACCATGCATCTTCGTCAGATTCGCTCGGTGCGTCGCTCGCTTACAACCAAAGCCGCCACTACTCTGATGCATGCATTTATATGCACGACAGTTGACTATGGTAGTGCCATCTAGGCTATGTGGGCTTAACCCTTTCACGCATTAATAGTTACAATCTGTCCTTATAATGCTGCAGCTCGCCTGATTGGCGGCATACCAAAGTTTGGGCATTATAGCTAGCCTATATCTAGTTTTATACATGAAGAACTGCACTCGTTGCCTATGCAAAAACGTAGGCTATTGAGTTGAAGATTCTAATGTTAAAGCGTAATTGCCTATAGCAGGCCAAGCTCCGACCTATCTTATGGAACTCTATGTAGGCCTACCTGTGCTATATATCCATTCCAGACCGTAGATTCCTTCGCTCTGCTATGCATGGTGACCTGATTGTCCCTATAAATGGTTCGATCTTCCACAGTGCTGCACAGAAGATTTGGTATAGGCCTAGTCTTTCTGGAATAAGTTACCTATTAGTCTCCGTAATGAACTTCTTTGTCTTTCTCTGCCCCTTTTCCGCAGGCGTTTGAAAGCCATTCTCTTTGATTGTGGTTTGGTGTCAGGTCGGGAGCGCCTCTGAGGAACTCAGCTGCTAATAAAAGGCTCCATTAAAGCCTCCATAGCTATCGCATGCAGCTTAATTTGGGTTCTTGTTGTTTTCATTGCATAAATGTACGTAGGCTACACTGTTCAGACCGGTGTAAAGGTTTCATATTACCCCTCCTAAACATTACCCCCCCCCCGGTAACTTGAAACCAGTTTCAGATTACCCCCGAAAACTAGATTTGCATCATTCATCGCATTTATTGCACTAAAAAAATAAGAAAAATCATCCCGCTTCTTGTTTTGGTCTGAAGATTTTCATCCGTCATCCCACTTCGTGGTTTGCTATCAATATTTTGATCCGAAAAAAATAATAGCCTCGAAGCCATTTTCTCCATGTAAACTTCAGCGTCGAATAGTATTTTAGTTACAGATGAAAATATTGATAACAAACCACGAAGTGGGACGACAGATGAAAATCTTCAGACCAAAACAAGAAGCGGGATGAATTTTTTGATATTTTTAGTGAATTAAATGCGATGATTGATGCAATTTACAGTTTGCAGGGGGTAATGTTTAGGAAGGGGTAATCTGAAACCTTTACACCGGTTGAGGCCTGTCAACCGGATTATTTCACGAAGAAAATATTATTATTAAAGTGAGAGTGCGGTTGGTTTATGTAAAGGGTCAAAAATCGCTTAATAATAAATAGTCTGGGGTTTTTCGGAAAGAAAGTCTGGGATTTTTTTGAAACCTCAGTGGCAACACTGAAAAGCACTTCCGTTTAGTAGCACGTGTTGCGTAGTTTAAATAAAAGGTGATTATATTAGGGTATTGCATTATTAATTAATTAGTTAATTAATTGATTAATTAATTAATTAATTCATTCAGTTATATTAGCCCCTCACCAAAGAAACTACTCAGAAGTGCTCCCGATTGCAGCATCGTCAAATAGCTTTAAAGTGCTTATAGAATGCGTTAGAATTTAAATGTAATCGCAAATTTATATAGCGGCTGTGTTGTGGCTTCGACCCTGAGGGTGATATCCTTCACCACCGCTACTCCACGTTTATATTGCGACCGAGCCACCCGCAGTAAAGATCCGAGAAATTAATCTCTGACCGACCGGGAATCGAACCCGGGCCGTCGGCGCGGCGAGCGGGCTACCAACCCACTCGGCCACCGAGGATCTCTGAATTTAACATAGGGAATAGGATCAACCAGAATCCATGGAAACGCTGACCATACACAAAAACCCGACTCTTTGTAAAAGTCTAGAACGTCTCGGTAGCAAGTAAGCAATAATTATGGTCGTCACAGATAAGGGCAGAATAGAGCGGTCTCACCTACGGTTAGTCCACGTAAGCTGCATCGGTAAGAGAGCTGTTGTATACTTGCCAAACAAAACATCTGATTTTGCTGTGCAAACACAATTAATTTTATGGGATACAGCTTCAAACATTTTAAAATGCCTTTGATGGGAATACAGATGCATCAATTACCACAAAATGTGCAGTCTTTACAAGAGGTATGCATTGCAACTTGAATATAATCAAAGAATTGCTCAACTTGATACCTTTGAAGGACACGATCACATGGCAGCTAATCTGCCAAATAAATTGACTTAATTAGTAAAGTGGGCTTAAGTCTGTATGTCAATTGTAGAATGATTGTAGAAAGGATAAAAGAAATTGATTCTTAGTAAACTGCTTGTCGTATCTCAATTTCTGCTTAACTTTGTGTCACTGAATGAATAGGACCGTTAACTTGAGCGACGAGCGTCCCGTGGACTCGTATACGAGATATCGATCTTCCTTTGGTCCCCGAGTCAATTTTTTTTACACCTCTGCCGTAGATAGTGAAGACATCTACTATGTCCTTGCTGATATGACCATCAGACCCACGACAGTTTGGATTGCCTCACAATGGCAGTCTTTCGCCAGCCTCGATGTAGATGGAAGATATTAGATTTGCAAGGTCATTGTAGAATTCACTGACTGGGCAAGGAAGAGTCTATTGTGATGACTGCACATGATGGATGAAGACATCTACCAATGACAATGGCGGGTGGGAGGAGACTGGAGGTGGCACACCACAAATGGTTGAGAAGAATTCTTCACGTATCATGGCGGGACAAAATAACAAACAGGAACATAAGAGAAAGAACAGGACAGGATACCATGGAAAACATCATCAGAATGAGAAGATTGAGATGGATGAGACATGTCTTTCACATGGACGACGACAAGCGAGCGAAACAAGTGATGAACTGGGACGCTGGAGAAAGAAAGAAATGAGGAAGACCGAGAAAGAGCTGACCAGAAACAGTCAAAAATGACCTATAGACGTTTGGAGCTGACATGGGAAAAGGCGGGAGAGACTGGCGATGGATAGAGAGGAGTGGAGGAGATGCGTCGCCCGATGTGCAGTCATGCACAGGAAGGATGAAGGTCTAAGGTAAGGTGATGGATGATGAGATATTTCGAAGTTGAACAAACTGAACTTCACCTGAGTTACAATTCCAGTTGTAATGTAACTTCACAGCAAACCTTAACACGTTGACCGCTGATTTGCTGTGTTAAATGACTCAATTTGGGACGTGTATACACGTCCCTCGCGGCCAGCGTGTTAAACATACAAGCCAGACTTGCTGAATCAGTAGTGTGACTTTCATTGTAGCTTTGTGATTTTTCAGTTCTGCTTGTGTGATATTTTATGAGACCGTTGAATTTAATTAATTTGAATAGATTAAACTTGGTTTAACTCTTTGGCATAGAGTTTATTGTAAGCAGTTAATGGAATGTTTTAGATGGCAAGAATCAAGTTGGACTCACGAATTAAACAACTTATGAATGATGCAGTGTCTTCAAATCATCGAGCAATGCTTGTTGTTATTGGCAATGGTGCCAAAAAGCAGGTTACTTTGCATTTTATCTAATGTTACTTTGCATTAAAATTATCTAATGTTACTTTGCATTTTATCTAATGCAGCGGTTCTCAACCTTTTCAGACTCACAGACCCCTTGCTAATTTTGCGTCTCGGTCACGGACCCCCCACTGAAATTTTGTGCCTCATGCGCATTATCGTGACTGTAGGCCTATGACTATAATCAAATATAATATTAGGCCTATGGCATAGCCTATGTGCCGATGCACTGTTGTAGTACAAATTTGTTTAACTAGTAAGATTCTTTGAAATTTATTAGAAAAAAACAGTATTTTATTTTAATGCAAGCTTTGGACATCATATTCGACCACAGTTTATTTGTTCAAGGTGTAAGCTTAATGCTCGATTCGAGAAGTAAGCTTAATGTTCGAAACACTCAATCTGATCCCATTTCAAACCTCAAGTCGTGAACTATATACACATTCACAAAGATAATTATGATGTTACAAAAGGTGAAATAATGTTGAAAGCTTTCTCAGACAGTTTTGGATATTCATGTGAAGCTTGTATCCAAAATAATGCATCAGGCTAACCCTTGCATGGATGCAACAGCTTCAGCTGGTCGGTTCAATGATTTGGTTCAATTCCGATGTTGGTAAATTCCACGAATCAATGTTTGCAAGAAACAGAATGGAAACCCACGAAAACTGTGAACATTCAAATGACCAAAGTAGAAGTTGAACTGATCCAGCTATCTGAGCTATGATTGAATAATTATGTCCGGAAATTAAATTAAATTTTTTTGTTGATCTGTGCATTTGCTCATTTCAATGTGAATTCATGCAATTGATCAAATGTGTCAAAGTTGTCTACTATTATCCGTTTTGCACCAGAGATCAAATATTTTGTAAAAGCAGACACTTTATCACTAGACCTAAGGGTGATTAGATTTGTCTGCATCACTTGCTAAGTGTATTTAGCTGCTCAAAAAATGCCAGCCAGGTACATGTAAGCCAGAGTTGAAACCCATAATTATGAGTCATTTAACTGAATTGCAGGCTGAGGTCTTTTTCTCTAACAAACACTCTCAAAAGCATCCAGAAATCTATAGAGTCTGTTACAAACTTTCCCCTTGATAACCAGCGAACTTAGGCAGGTCTATACATCATTAACTGTTCATGATTTCCATATCTGAAACTAAAGTAACAAAAAGACGAAAGTTTAGTGGACGTGCCTTCATGAAATAATCCATTTTTATGGCCTGGTCGAAATTAGATTTCAGTCTGCACTCTAGCGATTGAAACTAATCGACCTATCTAAGACAGATGAATTTGTCATAAATCAGTGTAGGCCTAGGATATAATTGTTAGTTTCTTGTCGCCATTGAAAAGGAGAAATGTTGAAAAATTGGCAAAAAGTTATCTGTTTCTATGTTTTTAACTAAGAAATATTTAATTTTCAGGACTTGCTCACGGACCCCCAGGCAGATGGGGGTCCGCGGACCCCCGGTTGAGAACCGCTGATCTAATGTTACTTTGCATTCTATCTAATGTTACTTTGCATTCTATCTAATGTTACTTTGCATTCTACCTAATGTTACTTTGCAGATGTTCTGGTTCAACTCATTTTTTCAGCCATTTAAATATCCACATCCCATCTTGATCATTTTGGTGCTTTGCTGTATTCAAGTGTGTTTTTATTCAGCACTCAGGTGTAGAAAATGAACATTGTCGTTTTTAAATAGTTTATGAGTCTTGAAACTAGCAAACTATCTTGGTCTAGAGCAGTGCTGTCCAACCTTTTTGGTACCGCGGGCCGCAGACGAAATAATCTTAAAGCCGAGGGCCGCAAAAGTAAATTCAAAAGCAATAGTTAAAATTTAGCGATACTTATTAAAGGTATTGACAATAATTATGGAATCATTCTAATGCAAAATGAATGATAATAATACACAGTAGCAAATACATATGCCTTTCAGATCCATGCCTTACAACGGTTCAGCACAAAATATGTGTAGGTGACTCAATTTAAGCCACAGTTTTGTTGACTCAGCTCCACTTCATGACTGAACCGGATTTCCATCCTCCTACTCGTCGAAGATGTAGTTATCTTCGGTCTAAAGATAAGTCATAATCGTCGGTCGAGAAAGATCCCAAGACATCGTCTTTCGTCGGCCCTAGGGTTCCTTAGGCCTATCGATTGTTTCCTTCCAGCCCTCAGGACTAGAACTGAACTATCTCTCGAAAGGCACGGTCACACCCAATTACAGACATCGTTGAACTCTGTGCACAAGGAATGACTAGAAGTGAACGGTTTGTGATAGTTTGCGAAGTACAGGAATAAAACAGAAGTCGTGCTTCAACCTCATGGAGAGACTACAGCAACCTGAAGAGTACCAGTGGTATAGAAAGAGGACATATGCTTAGTTGTCGGTTTGCCTTCCTGGTTGCTGTTCAAACTCCGGCAACTGTTACAATATTATCATTAAGAATTAACGTAACAGTCGACCACTGACTTTGTCCTTAACTTCATTTGGCACAAAGTTAAAAAAATTTAGTGGGCTTGGCGGGCCACTTGAAATCACTCGGCGGGCCGCACGTTGGACAGCACTGGTCTAGAGACTATAAACATCAATCTGCCAGCTGTCTAGGAATTTGTGGGTTGGATTCACATGTGTATGTGTGAGTGGCTCTCAGTTTCTGCTTGCTACAGTGCATTGTTTTGCTGACTTAATTATTCTTTCTCTAAACTGGTTTCCCGTCTGTGCGGTTGGGGCACTTGAAATGAGTCCTGCGCATGGCCGCATACCTTATTGGTCGTATCTCACAATTTTATTATGTCGACGATTATATGCAGGATGTCCTGAATTGGCTCCCTATCCCGCAATGAATTATGGTATATACCGGGTCTCTGTGTTAGTGTGGCAGTACCTCTTAGGTGCTGCTCCTGTATATTTGGGTTGTCATCCATTCTTTTTTTTTCCTCTGCATATGACTTTATTGTTAATTGATTAGATTACTACTATTTTGCTATGCTGTGCACTTCCACATGTCCGTTTGCAGTCTGGAAGTTGTTTTACAAGCACCTGCTGGTTTAATTGGTGGTGTCTAGGGCTTCAATGGGCCCCTGAATGCCCAGTACCCATTCGTAGTAGGATCCAGCCCGGGCCTTAAATCAATACCAGTAGCCCGGTCAAAGATGCATAATAGGTGAAGTAGGCTTAACCCTCTTACCCCGATAGCCCTCCAGCAAGCGGAACGCCCACCCGATGGCCCTGTATATATAATATATACATAATATATATAATATATATATATTATATATATATTATATATATTATATATATATATAATATATAATATATATATATATAATATATAATATAAATATATAAAATATATATAATATATATATATATTATATATATTATGTATATATTATATATAAATGTGGGAGTAGAGATAACCACTGGGTATTATATATATAATATGTATATATTATATATATAATATAATATATATAATATATATATATTATATATATACATATTATATATATATATATATATTATATATATATTATATATATAATATGTATATATATATTATATATATAATATATATATTATATATATATTATATATATTATATTATATATAATATATATAATATATATATATATATAATATATATATATATTATAATATATATATATATTGGCCTTATATATATATATATTTATATATATTTTTATATATATATATATATAAATATATATATATATATATATATAATGTCCTTACGGGGATACGGTTTATATGTTGAAACCTCTATAGCGGCCTTACGGGTATTTGTCATAGACCACCAAGCCGCTATAGCGCCCATACGGGGTAAGAGGGTTAAGTTTTAAAAGCTTTTCTCAGCATTGCAACTTTTACAGTGGCTGATAAGTCATGGGTGCTCTGTGATTGGTCCAACAACCTGGAATGAGCTTCCCTTGACTATGCGACACCTCCCAGGTTGTTCTTAATTTCACAAACTGTTGAAGACTATTTTTTTCACTTGATCTTGGCATGAGCACCTCTGATCTTGGCATGAGCACCTCTGAGTAGCTACCTTGAAGGGGCGCTATATAAATTACAATTGATTGATAACCTGATTAAATACCCAAAAATTGCTTGTTAAATATTTGATTTCCGATTGATTCATCCCTGTTATCAGAGCTCAAGAAAAATGTTGATAAAGCAGAACTAAAATATGGCAGTATCATGAAGATAAGGAAATGCTACTGGCTGACTGCCTCTATAATTATAGTAGAAGGAAAAACAAATCTGTACTGGGTATTTTTAATATGAATGTCCTGTAAAATGTCCTGTATTTCTAGTTTAAGATTGTGTTCTGTAAAATGTCCTGCATTTTTATGGCAGCCTGCTATGACCACTGGAAATGTCAGAATTACTTAATGCACAACGCTGCAAATGTTGGAGGCAGTGTATTAAATGCTTGCGCATTTAGAATTACATGCCAATGGACAAAAGGCATAGCACATGACTTCTTTCTTTTGTTCCAGGTTCCAATACTACACCATATCATGCTAAGGGCAAAAGGTGCTTCAGCAGACAAGTTGCCGGTTCTCTGGATTCGTAAGAAAGATGCAGGCATTGGGTAATCATGCATACTTTTATGAACACAGTATTCTTTGTTGAGCGCCTCTGAGTAGTTTCTTGAAGGGGCGCTATATAAATGCTATGAATGAATGAATGAATGAATGAATAACATTCATTTGACAAATTTGAACTGAACTGTTTCACATGATGAGGAAGTTTGCAAAGCCTTTTGTCTAAGTCTGATAAATTGATTTCTTGTAGTGAACAGAAGTCAGTCCTGTTGCATGTTGACTCCTTCGTTGTAATTTTGGTGTACTTTTGAAAATTATTGTTTGTCATTTGGCAGGTCATGTCTTTTGACAGCTTGACAAGGTAATTGCTGGTAGCATTGATAGGTCAGAAATTGAAAGTATATTTTTGGTAAAGAGTTTTATAAACTGGGTAGGTGTGTAGGAAATTATTTAAATTTTTTATATGATGCAGAAAGGTAAACATTGTACCAAAAGTACATATTCTATGCTCATTTGCAGAATGTCTGTACCTAGAAACTGCTGTTGGAAATCATCTTATTTATTTTCTTTTTGTTAAAATAGTTTTCTGGCTGCCATTATTCATTCGTTCATTAAATGCATTTGTATGGCGCCTCTTAAAGGGAACTACTCAGAGGCGCTTCCAACCGCAGTGCAACTAAATAAAACTGTCTTAAGATGAGAGAGGAAAGGCTGAGAAGGACTTTTAGAAAGGGAGCAGAGCTTTGTAACCTCATATTTGGATTCCACGAATCTCTTAGGTTTGCAACTTCGGATAAAGTAGTTATGCTCTTTGCCTCAGCACTGCAGTATTGCATCTTGGAGTAGTTGAGACATCTCCCCATAAAACTTTCTTCTATTCAGAATTTTGCAAAGTTCACCCATTGTGATAAAGATCAATGTAATTAATGCACTATATTGTATATCACCATTTGTAAAGTGCTTCTCTCAGCAAAAAAATTCAGAAGCTCTCCCAGCGTAGTCGACCCCAAGAGAAAAGGCGGGTCTTGAGGTAAGAGAAAAATAAGGAAAGACTACTGGAGAGGAAGGTGGAGCAAACTGATGTTGAAAGTCCATTCCATAGAGAGAGACCTATGCTGGTAAAGCATCTGAATTGTGCCATGGCAGTCCTGAAGCAGGAAGCAAAGAGGTCAAGCCAATCAAGGAGGGTGTAAGAGGATGCGGCAAAGTGGCAGAGAGGGACAAAGAAAGACCCAGTTAAGCCTTTAGAACCAAAACAAGAACTTTGAATTGTATACGGGCAGAAAGAGGGAGCGAGTGAAGTTGTTCCGTCATGAAATATAAAGATGTTGGAGAATCAAGGAAGAATCAGTCTAGCAGCAGCATTGAGCACAGACTGTAGAGGAGATAGATAAACTTTAGGAAAACCAATATTTGTATCCTGCTAGAGATACAGGAATGTAGTCCAGGCCAGTGAAAGGTACAGTAGTGCACTTCGATGGAAACATTCTGTTGCATAAGTTGTCAACTGGTGACCAAATTGCAAACTAGAATCCAATTGCTGGTGTTGTCGATCCTTATTCTATAGCATTGCATTTATAGAGTTTGAGTTTTCAATGGTTTCTGCACAATTTAATTTTACAAGCAGTGTAGTGTGATAGTATGATGCTGAAACAATTTAGAAAGTTATTGCCCTTATGTATTTGCTCAAATTGCGCACTGATCATTTTTTGCTCTCTTGGAACTGGAAATATGTTAGATGTGTCATGCTGAAGCCAGCTGTGAATCAGTACTCTCAGATTGCCTGACTCATTTATGCTTTGGAATTGGACAACAATTTGGTGAAAAGATGCAAATATTGAGTTGGTGTGGGAAATTAAGTTATGAAAGTGATGCAATTTGTCAGGACGAAGTTTCTTTCGTAGGACAAAGAAACAGCTGAAGCTACTTCAGAAGAAGATCAATGGAGGCCAGTTGAAGTTTGATGAGGATGACCCTATGGACCTCTTTCTAGCATCAAATGTGGTTCGTTACTGTCACTACAATGAAACTCAACGAGTCTTGGGTCAGACATTTGGAACGTGCGTTTTGCAGGTACATATTGTTTGATACTGTAGAAAAATATTGTGGCTTTATTTTCATTTTATTCATCTTTAAATGCAAGGCACACAAATTTTATCTGAGTATACATGTTTATTGTTTAAGTTGCTGCATTCAGAATTGCTCACCTTTGGCATGAATCTCTTTCTGATTTATGCTGAAAATAGTAATATTCTTTGAGCTGCATATTTGGTTGATGGTATAATGTCAATGTACCAGGTGCTTTGCCTTTAAATTCTGTTACTGTGTAGATATTTTCAGTTCTGTTGTTGTGTTTTATAGGATTTTGAGGCCATGACTCCCAATGTCATGGCACGAACTATTGAAACAGTGGCTGGAGGTGGCTTAGTCATTATTCTGATGCATTCAGTAAAATCTCTGCACCAGATCTACAGCATGGAAATGGTAGCATTTCGAATATTACTTAAATATTGATATTGACTCTTTTAAAACATTGTACCCAAAAAAATTAATGGTGCTTTTTCAGGATATGACTTGCATAAACAATCTCGTCTGGTTGAAATAAAAATATTTCCCCTGGAGACTCTGTACTTTGGTCTTTCATCAGCTGCTATTCGAGATGCATCCACAGCCACAGCGGTTGCGCACATCATCTATTCCTCCCCCAATGTCCCCCATTTTGGTGAGGCTTTTCAACCAAAAAGGGTCGAGATAGTATTGACCGCTTCATCAAACGAATGACCTGCTGTGGTTTCTTGCCCGTGTTGATGAGTTAAAGTCAAGTGTAACTCAATTGGCTGAAATGTCTGATGACAGAATCTTTAAAGCCATTAACTATGATCCTAACCACGTCCTCTGTCTTTATTTCCTCCATTTTTGGTATCGAATATAACCTACTAGCTAACCATGTAACTTTTCATTACCTTTTGACGATTGTCATAGCTTCTTCTCGTGTATTATGTATAAGCTCATCTACTAACATGATATTTTATCCTTGTGTTGTTGTGATAGTCTCCATAAATGCCTTGAACAATATTGTCTGTTTGAGTTGCACCTGTGTCAGCTTCAGCTTAGTGCTTCTAATAAATGAAATTAATTGATTGGTTCATCCAGCAGGGGCAGTTGAGGAGAATTTTGAATGTATCCTGTCCTCAAGAAAATTCCAGTGTGGCATGTCTCACGTAGAGCTTGAAACATGTGAGAATCTTGGCAGATTAACAGCAATTTGGGCTGTGCAGTGGAGTTGACTGAAGCATTCATTTTTGGAATTTCTACGAACATGTGAGACAGAGTTGATTATAGTCTAGTCACTTCAAAATGGATGAGAGTTTCCATGACATTGAGTGACAGATTTCGCCTTCTATAGGATTGTAATCAGGTGCATCTGATTAATACATTGGCAGTAGATAAATGTCGTCCCAGAAACGTTTAAGGCTTCAAAGTAGTAGTGTTTATTAACCTAGAGCTGATAACTGTTCTGTGTTTTCGCCAGGATGTTCACAGTCATTATCGCACTGAGTCACACTCGACTGTAACCGGAAGATTCAATGAACGGTAAGATTTTTCTACTCTGCGCTGACTCTCATTTTTATCATTCAGGTCTTAATTTAAGGCATAATTTTGGCATCCACGGATTAAAACAGTTCTTAAGCAAATAGATGACTTCATTTTTCATTAAGCAAAATTCTTTTATGTTGCTGAGATGTGTGTGCTCCTGCATAGATTGCAGATTTTTTAGACTGATTTTGGAATTTAACTGAAATTTAATGGTGTTGTGAAATAATTGCATTACTTGTAACATGTTACTGTTTCTGGTTACTTCCTTAGGTAACTTTTGGGTTTTAAATTAGTTAATTTTTGGCCAAAAGTAAATTCTTTGCTTTGCTGTCATCATCCACTCATCTGTACATCCATCTATGCTGCTGTGAGCACTGAGTCTATTTATGCACATACATGGATGATACCACCCAACATACACACTTGAGAAGTGAGAACAATGGTTTGATTTTTCCTTTCCTGTAACTAGTTACTGTAACTAGATACTAAATTGAAAAGTAACTGTATAGCACTATCTGAGGGCTAACAGAATTTCCTGGAGTCAATTTTGTCTCATTTGATTGGACAAGTTCCTTTCAGGTCACTGGGGAAAATGTGAGCCAACTTCAGAGGCCTTATTATATGCTATTAGACATATAGTACTTAATTTTCTGATTACTCTTACAGTATATCAAATTTCTGGAAATCTGGCTATGGTTAAATTTGAAAATTTAGTCTTAAAAAGAAGTTCTGAATGCTCCTAGAACAGAACATGGAACTATGATGACATTTTGTATTTTGTTTAATGCAGTGGTTTTCAAACTTTATCGTTTATAAAATTGAATGTTGGGCATTGTTTGCGTACTCCCAGTATGGTAAGATTAGAAACAACATGCAAGCATGAAGACCGCTTGAAGTTAACAACTAGAAAGAGTCCTTTTAATCATTGGTATTACCAGGTAGCATTCTAGGTAGAAAAATTAAACAATTAATATTTAATTTATATCACTAAATTTAAGCAAAAATTAAATCACTCTGAGAAAGTGTTGATGTGAGTTGTGGGCTTGTTTTGACAAGCACAGACTTGCAATATTTGGTTTAATAATTGTCAATTTCAAATAAAATCTGGGTCGAATTCAGGCTTTGTTCTGTATTTGTTCTTGATTGCAAGCAAAAATTTGTTTCATGCAGACATGACATGTTGAAAGGAATGAAAACTTAACATATCCATATTTAGGTCTTTGTTTCAGCTAGACATGTCTTCCTGGAATTTGTTCTTCAATCTACCATCACATGATAGTTCAACAAACTGGTATTTTTCTATTCCTGGCCTGAAAGAAATAGATGACAAGACTGTGATGGTTCAACATTAAAATAATAGAATTTGCTCATCAATAAAAGATGATAGGCCTACTCATTCAGAACATAAAGAAGAAGTAGAAGAGTATGGTGGTCTTAGAATAGCTAATCAAAGAAAGATGGAGAAAAAATTGGCATAAAACCCATAGACTCGTGGAAAATTCGTATTTAAATTTTTTTGGCGTACGTCTTCATCATCATCAATATCCTTAGGCTCAATGCCCATAGGAGTCCGACGCCACTCTATGTCTGAGTCTGTCTCGTGCCATGTTACCCAGCTTCAACCGATCCGGTCAGCAGGTGTGCTCCATACCATTAACCATTGGAGCAGCTAGACTACCTTGTCTGATTGAAGAGAATATTGGGAGAGAGGCATGAAGGACAACCTGGGTCAATGCCCGTATGTGTCCCACGCTCTCTCCTCTGACTCTCTCCACCGGTCTGTCCTGACCGGCCTGTGCATGTATGCTTCACATCATGACACCTAGAAGCATCTGGGTCGCTGTGTCGCTTGTGCTGTTTTTTGTGTGAATTTCAATCGTCTTGGTCCTTTACTGCCAGCGTATCGCCACCCATCTGGCAAACCTTCCTCCTTTTGCATCACACTCTAGCAAATGATTATGTCTTTAGGTTAAGGATCCAAATATAGAACACATGTTATGCATTACCCCAAGGTTTAGGGCCACTTGTTGTTAAGTCTTCCCTCTATGCATGTTTGCTTTTATTTGTTGTCACCTAGGTTTGTTCTGTCTTTGGCTGATTGCCAAAATTGCCTAGTCACTGATGATAACCTCAACATCCTTCCTCTTTCGTCATTTGCTTCTCGTCTGCCATCATCTTTCACCACGAAGCAAGATGTAAGGATTTAATTTTTCAACCTTGAACTCAAGTGATACCACAAATTTTTATATTTAGTGCTGTTTTTAATTGTTAGTTCTTGACGTAGTTTCCATTGTTTGTTGCAGAATATCCCTCGGGCTACCAAGGGGGGTGGTACACACCAGGCTTTTCCCAAATCAAACTTGTTTCGTATGGAATAAAATTTTGATGTTTTAGGTAGCTGTAGAGGGTTCATTTGCACACATTTTGAGGTAAAATTTGTTATGATACCCCATACTGTTCAAAAGTTATACCTGAGGTACCAGAGGGGTGGATACCACCGTCTTAGATTATTGACCGTGTTTATCCGTCATTTATTATGAAGAGAAACAAATTATACCATTCTATAGAGGGAATGTGGGGCTACATTTTCATGCTAAACAATTTGTCTTTTGATAACCGGAAGTGCTCAAAATAAATTAAGCTATGTGAAAATAGGTAATATTTTCATAAAATTTGCATGTTTTTACGACTATATTTTATTTCTAAAGAGTAATAAATTATGCCATTCTATAGAGGCTATTTTTCCATGCTAACTGATTTGTCTTCTGATAATAGGATGTGATAAAAAAAATTAAAAATGTGTGAAAAAAGATTTTTATTACAACTCAAATCGTTATTTCTGTATATATGCATACATACTAGTGTGGTCCAAAAACAAAAACTTTCTCAGAGTTGGGCTCCACAACCCCAGCTTTGTTCTTTGGCAGGTCAGTATCACATCTACCAAATTTTAGAGCGGTTGGAATATATTTAGAGGGCGCTCAAGGTCAATGTTTTTTCACCGTTTGAGCATATAATCAGTGATCTGCAATGAAGAATGTAAACTAGAATTTGAGTTGAATAAAAATGTGTAATTGTTGCAAATGAAAATAAATGAAGGTTTTCAAATGTCCAGTGTTTCTATGGGTACAATGGCACACTATATAGCTATTCTTGGATAGCACCTTCAGTGTCCTTCACTATCCTCTGTCATCTTCACTAACGTGGCCTTGGAACAGGATGGATAGATCTTCCTGTGCCGTTTCACGAGCCTAAGAAGGCACTGCTTCTGTTCTTCGTTCTTTGTCAGTGATGAATTGTACTGTTACAACAAAGCAATGGCTCGCTCAGCACAGTCGTTCACAACTGTCATGACCGACGCTGCCATATGGAGAACCTGGTAGAAGGGATCGTCGCTCCATTCCTCATGGTCCTTTGTTAAAAAGCCTTGGGCCTTCTCTTTTCCATTCAAGTGCAGAACGTCAAAGATGACAGTAGTTCTCTCTGTGAAGCAAGATGCAAGGCCAAGAGAGCTGAGGTGTTCAGGCGGATGGTCGAGGCGTTTCACGGAATTGATGGATCGTGGAAGTTGGAGGTTTATCGCCATCAGTATTTTCACATCCGCTCCTATTCTGTCATCAAACAATGACAGGCCAACAAAAATTTCGAAAAAATAGCAAAGATCCTGCCAAGTGCGGTCGAGGCCACCTTTGCCACTGTTACATTTGTATATTTACTGAGCTCCTCAAGAAGTAGCAGGCACTCTAAAAGGCAGAGGAGCCTCATGCCAGAACCGAACATAGACGAGACTCAGAACAGTGCCATCTCCTTTACTCTGTGCTTCTCTTTGACAGTTAGTAAGAACTGCTATTGGAAAAGAAATATTTTAAGGCTATAGATGGCTTTTGCTATCCAATGCGCATGATGGAAAGCTGCAGGCGCCCGAAAGGAGACCCATGACTTACTTTCACCACCCAGGAAGATCAAGCTGAGTTTCAAGAATTCCTCGTAGTCTTCTCTTTGATGTGATCCTTCCATGCGGCGTTGCCTTGCAGAATTTTACCATTTCTTCTCCAAGAGCAAAAGTGTGTGCACTGTGCAGTGAATATGTTATCAGAAGATACTTCAAATTTCGCCTTGTCAATGTTGGGCCAGCTTTACTGGAACCTCCTGAACATAAGAACTCATGGTCCTCCAGTTGGTCTAAATAAAGATCCGAAAACAGCAGTAAGTGCAAGTTCCATGACATGATGGCGGCAATCCACCCACACTAATTCTTGTTCAAGAGCATTCTCAATAAAAGTGCAGGCACTGTTCTTGAGACAAGTATTGCTGGCAGTGATATCAAACACTAATCCACGAACTCGATTCTGAAGACCCCACTCATCCAGTGTGCTCATGCAGACATGCTTTGGCTTGTTCTTTACCGGTTCACAGGCCAATTTTTGGTACTCCCAGCAAGATCTCTTCCCCGTTACCTGTGACAAGTAGGCCTACTGCAATTCTGGCAACTGCTTCTTTCTAGCCAGTAATGTCGGGTAGAAATTTACCATCCCAGCGGCACATAGCCAATGACCGCCCTGTCCGTGCATCTACCCTCCTCTTCACGGTTCTTGTAGCACGATCTTCGGATGGAGCATCTTGACAAAGTAATCGTATTGACATTATGGCCAAGAAACTGTGCAACTGCACCAAGAATATATGTGGCACCTCAGTCTGGTATATTGACTCGGTCCAGAGTAGAAGTGGCATTGGGATCCGTAAGGATATTGAACTTTGCTTGCTTTGGCTGAGATTTCAGTCTAGGAGCTTGGAACTCATCATCAGAATCAAGTGCAGTGGAACAACTGTATTATGAGGAAATTGTAAGGATTTGAGCTACCTCTAAAAGTGCTCCAATCTGCTTCAAATTTGGTACAAATCTTACTTAGAAGAGGTAGAACATATTTAGACTTGTGGAGCAAAGTTTTGCTGAAGATGATTTTTTACCATTGTCTCATGGACCACACTAATACATACATGTATACATACATACATACATACATACATACTAGGGATGTTAGACGATAACCAGAAATCCGGTTATCGGTTCCGAATTCGATAACCTGTTTTTGTAATTTACCAAACGATAATCGTATTTATTTTTCTTATCATTATCGCGGTGAAAATTAAATTTAAGAAATGTAAATGTAATCGGATTTTTATATAGCGGCTGTCTTATAGCCTCGACCACCGCTCTCTCGTTTGAATGGACGCCATGCCATTTAGGTCCCCGTGATAGCCTGAGATTTTTGAATCTCTGAAATACCCACCTTCGGGATTCGAACCGCGGCCCACGCGCTCTCTTTCACAGATTAACAAGTAGAAGCCGGGTTGTTGAAAAATAATCAAGCTGCGCCAGCCCCAACATTTGGTATAATTTATTCCGCTAAAATGATAGATTACCGCTTTTAGTGTTGTTAGATTTCGAAATTTAATCCCATCCGGCCGGCAGCCTTGCAGATGAGCGCATAGATATCTTACATTTTAATATGTGATGTCTATGGATGAGTGTAATAATATGTTTGTCTGAAATTCGTGTTTGGTCTGTTCTGCAATCCGCTGTCGAGTTACATTGCTACCGGTCCTTACCTTTCTAACTTTTTACTCTATGGAAATTTCCGCTATCTATGTTTTGCAATAGACATTGAGGACCATGGCGGTCGTTGAGCATGGTTTGAAATCGCTAAAGGAAAGTTCCTTTTTGTTGTAAAGACACGTGTTTATTACGAATATCTGTTATTTATGTTGAATTATGAAGATTTATTAGAAACATACAGTGTAAATTATGGTCATTTTGAATCTCTAATTAGAAAATAAAAAACCGTCGTTGATGCTGGATTGCATTACGTAAGAGCCTGCATAGATTAATTTGAATTATATAACATTTCTGAGAGGCAATTAAAATCCGATAACCGATTTAAAACCGGATTTTACAAACCGATAACCGGTTTTTGATAAAAACCGATATTAACATCCCTAATACATACATGCATGCATGCAAAAACGCATGTACATGCATACTTACATACATATTACATACATACATACATACATACATACATACATACATACATACATACATACATACATACATACATAAAGACATGCATAAATACATGTACATAAATACATTCATACATACTTGGGCTGGGAGAGCCTCTGAGTAGTTTCTTGAAGGGGCGCTATATAAATGCTCTGAATGAATGAATGAATGAATACTTACATCCATACATAAAGACATGCATAAATACTTGACGACTATAATCGGGACAGCCGGTAAAGGCATTGCAACTTCAATGGTTTGTAAGCCTCTAACACAGCGTTTCCCAAACTTTTTTGGTCACGAAACCTTTCGTGTCTTAATATTTTCTGGCGGAACCCCAATCTCAACTAAACGCATTGAATCATGCAGAACGCACGGGAAGCAAAGGCTAATAATAATTATAAGCCTACATACCTAAATGCACTAAATTATAGAAAGTTTATTTTTCTTACAATATCCTAAAAAATTAAATTGCACCGTTTTAAAAACCACGATTTGTGAATCCTACCGAGAATATGCCCTACATGAGGTTAGAATGTGAAGGTTCATTGGAATTCTGCTTCATTCGCGTTATGTCAACAAAAAGTTTGTGGTCTCCATTAGCAGAGTTGGCTGCTTTTCACCTTCATGAAATGGTTTTGTATCCTATAATTATCGTAATTCATGAAAAGGAAGCATCTAACCAAGTTCGCTTTCAGGTCGTGAATATGATTTGCAATTTCTGAACGATGGTTTCCTCGAGAACCATTAAAACAATCGTGTGAGTTTAGAAAGCGTTCCATGTTTCTAAATTAAATAAAAGAGGTTCAGAACCCTAGCTAGCCTATTCAGAAGTTACTCAATTTTGGCAAATTTTTACACAAGCAAATTAAAATTGCAACTTGCTACTACTGCTGCAGGATCTGACTAGGCGATACTTTCTAAACTTGCGTTTAACGGTGCTCAGGCTAGTTTCGTCGATATAACGATTACATAGATGGCTGCGTCTCTGTTCAGGCTTAGGCCTAAGATCTGACGTTACGTTCAGCAGTGATGTCTACTCTTATATAAAGATAGGCTACATAGTAATTGGATTGCTAATAATCACTGAAAGTTCGGGTGAGGACAAAGCACAAAAGACGACTACGCTAGTTTCAAACTTCTAGTGCATTTTCAAAAGTAGCTTGAAATGTTGTATTGCAGTACAATTTCTCATAAAAAAATTCTTTTTTCTCAACTTCTCGCGGAGCCCTTGTGCTGGCCCTGCGGAACCCACTTTCGGAAATGCTGCTCTACAGATAGAACTTTTCTTTTGCCACTTCTCTAATCTGTGATTCAAACTGACCATTGTGTACATAAAATATCTTCATATTTTCAAAAGATCACTGGGAGTGGGTTTCATTTAGCTGTTTTTGGGAGACTACTAACATCTTCCGACAGCCAATGTCCAACTGATATTCTTTTATACTTTGTAATCATTGCCGTCAAGTTTCACTCGATTGGGCAGAAGACATTTTTGCTTACCTTCAGATTCAAAATTTCATTCATGGTTTCCTACTCTGCATAGAGTCCAGGGTATGGCATATGGCAGCGGTGGCCCGGTAGAGTAATGGATAACATGCTGGCATAGAGAGCTAGAGGTAACGAGTTTGAGCCCCTATTGGGCGGACATGCTTTGTAGGCTGCTATTAGCGCCTTGTTGACTTGTACATGTAAAGCGCAATGCGTTTTCAAATGTCGAATTAAAGAAAAATTATTATTATTATATGTGACACAGGGGCTCAAAACCCGTCACATGTCGGATTTGACCTTTTGATTTAGTCATATGCTATAATGACCATACTCTAAAATGCTTTTAACACAATGAAATTATCTTTTTTTTAACAAAAGTTGTGCTCGTTTGATTCTTTCATTAGTTTATAGTGAAAAAATAAAATAAAAAGTTACTGAGTATTCGTGTCATCCAAGTCTACTGAATCCACTAAGTTATTATTCTGAAAATTTTCTGGGCATTAGAGGTATATATTCTGAATCAGATAACCCAAACGGCATCAAAATCGGTTCACTACTTCGCAAATTAGGGCGAATTCACAGTCATATACTGAATTGAAGCATAAACTGCATTCTTTACCCCTCTCGCCTATTTCGGCGTCTAGCGCGATATCTAGGAAGCGACAAACGACGAGTTTCGAGCCCCTGCGTCACATATTATGTCCCCAAGTGTAGCTCATGCAGTTTATCTCCTATGGTGCTGGTTGTAGTTGCTTGAAACTTAATTAATATATTTTGTTAAAAACATATTACCTATGCAATAAGTCTTATACTATAAGTCTCAAAGTTTGTCCTTATGTTTGTATGTATGTATGGTGTCCCACTTAAGGCTATCAAATGAAATGCTGCAATCTTTGTGAAAATTTTTCAAAACGTTCTCAGCTTCTCATGCTTCAATCTCCCTGACATTGCTTGCAACAATCCAAGACTGAAGAGCATATTGTCATTAAATATCGGTTTGTACCACAGTACTACCACACCTCATCCAACAGTTGTAGGAAATGTTTTATGTATCTGCTGTTGGCACTTGATTCATGAGCAGATTCCAACGGGTTTATTTATTGTCTGCTGATCTTCAAACTTCATATAATTCACCTTCCATGCCCTGTGCAGTTTAGAATTTCCACCTTAGGTTTAGGTTCAATTAGGCTGGCATAGTCATACATGTAGTAGTATAATTCACTTGATTTTGAATTTAAGAGAGTGTCAAAGGGAGTCAAAAATGTAAAAAGTATACTCTTCTTCATATCTTTGCCTCAAGTTCACATTTTTGTGTGATTGTGCATTTAAAATGTTCATTATAATAATAGTAAGAGTGCACAGTCTATCAAACTCAGGTTTCCAGCTATCATAAACCGCGTGTCTTGATCCTATCAGGTTTCAAGAAGTCAGATAACTTCACATTGATTCCCTGGCAAATTGGAGGCATCCTCATATTGGACACCGCGGTCATTGACATCGTATCAGCAATGGCTGTAATGGCAAGTGTGGCAGCTGAAATGGCTGTGGCATGTAAAAACGCAAAATACAGCTGTTACAACAAATTGCTCCATTCTTACAAATTTATTCACCTTTGGGCCCATGCACAACAGCGACCTTACTGTTATAACTGACCTGGGATGCAACCTGACTTGTATACCTGGAGACACTCAAGAACCTTACTATCTTTTTCAGTGACTCTCAGTTATCTTCCAGTGCTTCAACGCTGTCATGTTCCGTGGAATATTCTTTATACCTGACTTGGGGAGCTGTTCCAGACGCCATTTTCCTGTCTCCGGACAATGTTTTATCACCTGAGGGATTAGGGCTGCCTCTTTCCTAAAAATAATTATTATAGTAATGATAATAATAATATTATATTTTAAACAAGTTATGACATGAATGATGAATTACAATAAATAGCGGCACACTAGTTACAAGAAATGTGCAGTTTTTAAATTTTAAGTTTTATTAGTTTTTGTGAATTAATATGTGAAATATTGCATATGTGTGCTGTATTTGAAGCTTTTGTGATTCATAGGAATCAAATCAAGTGAAGGAGTTGGACCAATTGAAGAGGAAATTCGAGATGGAAAAACGCTTGGAATCATTCGCTTCTCTACTTGATTGCTGCGTTACAGCTGATCAGGTCAGATTTCTCATTCATTCAAAGTTTTTTGTGTTCCTTTTAAATATCGTTATATTCTGATTCCATTTTCTGTTTATCATACAAAGAAATATTCTTTAGGGTTTGGAACAGGGTCTCATTCATTGTGAATGGTAGGTGACCAACTGGTGTAATCCTATTTTCATTGCCTGTGTCCAACCTAATATTCTAATGTACTGATTACCTTCTTTCACTTGTTTTATGTGATGTATCTGTTTCTGTCTCTTTCCTTTTCTTAAATCCCATTTTGTTTATTCTAAGCATTCTATAATTTTTTAGTTGTAAGTATCATCTTCTTTGATTTCTTGATTCCAAATTGTTTGCACTGTAGTGCTTAAATAAATAAAATGATGTAACTGAAGATTCCTTTCACTGGTGCTTATTGCCAGCTGAAATTCTGTTAGAATTTGTTAAGAACAAATTTATCTATAAATAAGCAATACTGAATAGCGTCAATGTCACCTAGGGCAGCGGTTCTCAACCGGGGGTCCGCGGACCCCTGGGGGTCCGCGACCATCTTCCTGGGGGTCCGCGAGCACGTCCTGAAAATTACATATTTCTTAGTTAAAAACATAGAAACAGATAAATCTTTGTCAATTTTTCAATATTTCTCCTTTTAAATGGCTACATGAAACTAATAATACGCTGATTAATTACAAATTCATTTGTTTTAGATGGGTCAGTTTGTAACCGACTCTAGATTTCGGGATGCTTTGGAGAGAGTTTCTTAGAAAAAGATCACAGCCCACATATAATTCATTTGAATAAACAACTCGGATCGTGAGTTTCAACTCTCGCTTACCTGGCTGGCATATTTGGATAAACTGAATTCCTCTACGCAAGTGATGCAGACAAATCTAATCACCCTTAATTAGTGATAAAGTGTCTGCTTGTACAAAATAGATGATCTCTGGTGCAAAACGCATAGTGGCTGATAACTTTGACACATTTTGACCAATTGCATGAATTCACATAAAAATAAAGAAATGCTCAGATGAATCAACCAAAATTTGTTAATTTAATTTTCGGTCAATCATAGATGGATCAGTTCAACTCCCAATTTGGTAATTTGAACGTTCACAGTTTTTCGTGAGCTTCCAGTCAGTTACTAGCAAACTTTGATTCGTGGAATTTACTAACCTTAGAATTGAACCAAATCATTGACATTAGGCCTACATTGAAGATGTACGTTGCGTCCATGCAAGAGTTAGCTTGATGCATGAGTGTTTCGAGCAGATAAACTGTGCTCGAATATGCATGCCCAAAGCTTACATTAAAATAAACCACAGTTTTTTTCTAATAAATTTCAAATAATCTTATCAGTAATATAAATTTGTACTACAGGATTGCAGGGGCATATCTATCATATAATCTAATATTATAGCATACATGTAGGCCTACTATTATATAGGATTATAGAGTCGCACAGTCACGATAATGCGCCAAAGGCGCCAAATTTCGGTGGGGGTCCGTGACCGGGACCAAAAATTAAAAAGGGGTCCGTCAGTGTGAAAAGGTTGAGAACCGCTGACCTAGGGCATATAGCCAAGTAAAACCCACATCCAGGATTGAAGTTGACACCAGTTTCAAATTTCCAGGTTTGAGCTGAATGCAGGACAATGAATGCCAGTAACCTAAAAGCATAACTTTATACCTTTAGGCATTTTTGCAGTGTATGGTTATGCTTTCCAAGGACTTCACAATATTTACTGAGACTGGTGGTTGGAAATGCTGTGTCTAGACTTGCTAACTGGTCATCATTATGTCTGTACACAACAGGCATTCACTAGCAGCTGACTAGTTAGCTGCAGAAGATGTCAGTGGAGAACAAATAGTTAGTTCTTCTTGAAAGATCCTAGCTTGCCATTGCGCTAAATGCATTCAAGATTTCCGAGTGATTCTGGGCTCAGTACTGGCTAAACATGAGTTAGAGATAAATTCAGGGTAGCTGGGAGCTCTTATCTAGGATATGTGGCATCATGCTTTCTTCTCCTGATTTTGCCCTATCCATTTCAAAGGTCACTCAATGGGAATTGGGCTGTCAGGCTTATCTGAGTAGTAGCATATGCGCTTGTCACTGTCACTTGGCATCTGTAGTATTTAATTGTGTGACTGCACATAACATGATCTTCGCGTGTGACCTTTCTTGACTGCTGAACATGCTGCAGTTGACCTTCAACTAACATCCCTTCTGAAGACTTCCTGCCATTTGTCATTGCAGCATAACAGAAAATGCTGTGTCAATAATGCTTCAATTATCAGAAAATTGGTTACTGCAGAATAGTCTGATATATGTATAATTGTATATTGTGACATCTGTGTAATTCTGATTATTTTATTCAGAGAAACGCTGTTATGATGTTCATCCAAACTCTTTCCAATCAAGCCTTTCCAAGCACAGTTGTCACTACAGCTGCCAGAGGGCGTGGCAAATCGGCTGCACTTGGACTTGGCTTGGCGTGTGCTGTTGCATTGGGGTTAGAATTCAGTCTTGCATTTGCTGCATACCTTTAAAATCAGAACTTATTTAAAATTTACAGTTGGTGCTATGTTTGTAGGAATTTTTAGTGGACTTTTTAGTGTAGTTTTATTGGACCTGGCTATTATTCAGCACTACTAATGATATTACCGTAGATACTCGATTATAACGCGAGCTTTTTAGGTCGAATTTCCAAGCGGCAAGTGGGGTAGTCGCGTTATATACGAGACAAGTTGAAACTAAACTTTTATCGCACAAAATATATTACTTGTTGGTGCTTTTAAACCGATATTGGATGGCCAAAAATCGCTATCGCCTACCACCATACCATGTTTACGATACGCGTGATAATTTGCATCCCTGTAGCTTCGGTAGACTGGTGACAAGTTGAAACTAAACTTTTATCACGCAAAATATATTACCTGTTGAAGTCATTTGATGCTTTTAAACCGATTTTAGATCGCTATCGCCCACCACCATACCATGTTTACGATACGCGCGCTAATTTTGCATCCCAGTAGCTTCGGTAGACTGGTTCCCCACAGTCCTTGATGCGACTAGTAATTTATAGCATCATGCCTATAATAAAATCTCATGGAGTCATCGGACTATTAATAGAATTTGAAAGAAATCGTTCACGAATGCGTAGGTTTATAAGGTCGTTTACAACATGTTTCATGCTTATAATAAATCTGAATCGACGGGCAGTACGATGTTTAAAGAAATCGCACGCACATGTATAAGGTTGTTTAGGAGATGACGTGCTTAGCCTTTAGGCCTAAAGCACGCTTCCAGCCACACCTCAGATATGCATAGCCTATAGAGACATCTTGAGCACATAGCCAATGAAATGGCTTGTCCAATCAATTTGTGTCATAGCAAATCGTTCGCTTTATAAATAAAATTGTCATCATTTATGGTTTCTAGTCGTTTCTTTCAAAATTCATCTTAAGCTATCTATCTAAGTTATTTGTCTAGACCTAGGTCTATAGCTAAGACCAACGACCTCATATATATTACTAGACAGAGCTTCCTCTGTTGAGCTGCCCGGTGACGTTGAAGCAGTGGAAAAAAGAGCAGGAAATAAGAATAATGAGTATTTGATGGTCTATTTTTAGCTCAACCAATCACACGCCATGAAAGAACCACCAATCAACAATTCATGTTATTTATGTTATTTACATTCACCACTGGAACATAGAAATAATTTTTTTAAACTTAATCTCCACTTTCCAATTTATTTACACCATTCATACTTAATCGAGAATGTCACTAATCGCGCCCAAGTTACATTACATGTCCATATGGTTTACTCTCTAATGATGTAATGTAATTTATTGCCGTAAAGTCGTCCGTTTGCCTTATAAACTATGATTGTCGATCGTTCGATTCGTTCCTACCAATTGAGACCACGCCCTCACAACTTTGTATTGCTAGTCAAAGACGACAAACACTGCATCTCACGTGTCTTGTACAGGAACAGGGCTTAAAGTGTGCCTGGACGGTCATGGACGACGTCCATGCACTTGTTTTAAAATCTGAACGCCGTCCAGCCACTTATTGGCAAGCACAGACTGGAAAGGTAAAGGGCGTCCAGGCACTTCTTTTGGAGAGGTAAGAAGCGTCCAGGCACTTATTTTTCCACACTTTAGGCACTGTACAGGAAGCCACCTATGCCCATTAATTATGTCAAATGATCTAATCTCAGCTTCTTTATTGTCCATGAGCTAGGTGTCCACTGCGCACTTGACTACTCTCTTCCATGATTCTGTCCTGTGCCCGGTGTGTCGGCTCCTGCGCATTCATCCCACGCCGCTCTTCTATGTCCTGCAACCATTCTCTGCATGGTCTTTCTCTTCTCCCCGATCCGTCCATGATTCCCATCATTATGCTCTATTTTTTTCTATCATCACTCATTCTTTGAATGTGTCCGAATAGTTTCAGTTTCCTTTTCTTTTCATTATAGTTTCTACCATGTCTTATTTGCTGTGAAGTCTTCTTCGCACCTCTACGTTAGTTATTTTTTGTGTTATTTTTTTATCTGCAGTATTCTCCTATAATATTCCCTTTTTGCTATTATTTACGTAATTTTTCTATATGGATTCAATTCTTATGAACATAAGCATTTTTCGGTAGCCTATAATTGTGTTCCATTTGTTGAACTACTTTTTATACCTGTCTCTCAGGTTTTTTGCCAATTAAACGAATATAATAATAATAAATTTATGTTAATATCAAATTGCAATCTTATATTTATTCGTAAGTCTGTGTGTTTGTGGGTGTGTTGAACACGGCCACAGTTTTGAAGCAATCTACCCAATTCCTCCTCAAAATAGCAAATAAGCCTGTTTGAAGACTGAACCTCTCATTTATTAGCACAAGAGAATCAAATTACAGTGCAACAGTATTGGAAGCAGAGCTCTGTTACAGCAAATTTGAGAAAATATCTACACGCTATATGATGACATTACATATTAAGTTTTATTACAGATGTATCAACTTACATTATTACTGCAATTTTTTGTTTTAAAGTTAACACTTAATGAATTACCAATTCAATAAATAATTACAGTTCTGCATTACAGTGAAGAGATACACTGTAAATAAACAAATACACAAATGTTCAGTCATCTGACATCACTGTAATTTTTTAATTTAAAGTTAACACGTAACAAATTGACAATGCCAAAAGTTACAGCCAATTACAGTTTTATACTAAAGTTAAATATTTTGTTAGCTACAGTCTGATACATCGTAAGTAAATGAATAACCAAACTAGTATTCTTTGCAAATGTTACAACAATTCCTTCAAAGTTGAAACAAAGCAAAACTTCATAGTGACATTAAATATTTGCTTTTACGATTTATTTACTTTAAAAAAATTATCAACTCACTGCAATCTTTAAAGATAACACATAATAAATTATCAATTCAAAATATATACAGAAGGAATAATACGATACACTATACGTAAAGAATATGATACAATGTGATAGATTAACAGCACTGAAAAAATTTACAACTATTTACACTTTTATATTATAATTAAGCTATTTTGAATTAACAATACGATACATTGTAGGTAAATAATATGATACAATATTATATATTCCTCAAGCATCAATGCCCTTTGCAAATGTCAGTCATTTCTACCAAGCAAGAAGTAAGAAAAATTAAAAAATAATCGTTGCAGTCACATTGAGACCAATTACCATATCATGCAGTAACAGCTTAATGACAGTTTACTCACAAAATTCCTAAACTCATGTTTTTTTACACAGCAGCATGATAAATTTAATAAGAAGCGTTGACCTTGGAATAGAATGCTTAACAGTCACATTGATATTAATTACCATAACATGCAGCAACAACTTACTGACCTTTAAATATCACTGTTTTACTTAGTACTGACCTACAGCTCTGCCCCTGCACTAAGCGTGTCACAGTCTTACATTGGTGAAAAAGTCTGATCAACGTATAGTCATTGGCAATATTTCTCATTAGATTTACACGATGATTTGATAATGGTTCGTTGCAAAGGTCATGATCTGAAAGACTCTCAAAGACAGAACTACCCACCAGAAATGCAAGTACATTGCTCACAATGATACCATTTATGCCACATCCTTTAAGGGGCTTTTGGTTTGAACCAGTGTTCTGGCGTACATGCATTTCAGTGATTTTGCACACAGTCACCACATCGGAAGCGGGGATGACTAAGCCACCTCGGTCCTTTCGCATTAATAGGTTAGCATTGGGATAATGGCTGTTTTCGTCTGTTTTTAGCATAGCCAATTTACAGTCCATGCAACTTAATTTCTTCAACAGAGTTCTGACAACAAAACCAGCAATATAAGCAACGACATTTTCTACAAATCTTGACAGTGATAAATGACCAGGAATCTCTTGCATATCAGTAGATTGCACAGAATGATCAGCATGATCTGAGAAGTCAATGGATGCATATCGTCTATGGTTTATTATTGTCTCTATGTCCACATTTGCAGCTAACTCGTCTTTCTTCATGCGACATGAAATAGCCATCAAGGTAGAGCTGTCTTGGGGAATGCAGTTGCCACTTGCAACGTCTTTTAACTCATGGTGGGTAAGGAGACGCTTCCAAGTATTTCTAAGGTGTAAGGCTGAAGGGTTGTTGTTTGACCCACCTCGACTGCGAACAACTGCAAAAAAGAGCTCTAGATGATCCTGGCTTAACTTGTACGTCAGCAAATATCTTAGTGGATGTAACTCGGCCTTAACTGTGTAATCAAACAAATGCATAATGCTTACAGACGAGACAATAAAGCCAACAGCACCTGTTTTACGAACACTATAGCACAACGGCTGTCCATCTGCCAACTTCAATCCCTTCAAGTACTGGATGGCTTCCAGCAAAAATGGTCGCCAATAAGATTCATTATGTCTAAATAGTGGTGACTTGTAACCCTTTGCTAGAGGATTGCGACTATTCATAACATCAAATAACCTATCAATTATGCGAATGAATTTCACTGTTGCTGTGCAGTCTTTAAATTTAGGGATGCATAGATCCTTCTGGCAGAATTCTAAGCTATCCGCAACAGATGAACTAAGTGTCTGCGCAGCTAAACGTACTTTCATTTTTTGTTGGCTCCACTGAATGTGGCGTTCACTCAATCTGTTGGCTGCACGGACTCCCTCTTTGCTTTGCAGAACTTGTAAATCTTGTATATATTGCCATTTTATCTCATGCTGATCAGAGTCAATCAGAATCCTCTTTTCAGCCAGTGTGTTGCGCATGAGCTTAAGCATATGACAAGGGTCAAGAATTAAACAAACCTGCTTAGACGGATCAACAGGATGCAAAAATGTCGGCTTCATGTTATTAATATCAAACGAAGCACCCAATTCACGACACATTGAAAAATTGGCACTGCAGCCATCAAATGTTAAAGAAATTACCAAAACACCAGCAAAATACAATTTCTCAATACACAATTGAACCAAATTGGCCCTTTCTTTGCCGTGAAGTCCATCAATTAGAAAATAAGCAACAGGTACTTTCCAACGATCTGTAAGAGAAACAAGGAAAAACACAAGTGCCTCTTTGGCAATTGGCAGCCCAGCCAAGTCAATTACAGGCACACCCATATCCACATAACCTACAAATTTGTCTGCTGATCTATCAAAGTCAAGTTGCTTCCTTATTGCAATTTCGTCCATCATTAACGCGCATGGCATTCTGATGTTGTCATTGTTTTTGATATGTTCAGAAATTGCAAAAAATATTTCATTGTGAAACCCAGGGTTCCCGTTAACACATGAATACCATGAAGAAAGAGTTCTTGGATGGGGTAAGCAGAAATTAAATGCTTCACGAACATAACTATATGCACGCGCTGAATAGAACTGCAGTGTTAATGCAAATGCTTTGAGCTCATCAGGAAACTTAACTCCTTGTCTTGATTTACCCTTTAGCATTCTACCTATCAGCTGTAACGTTGGCAATGAAAATGATGATTGAATATTATCTGCAGCTTGCTGTGATATCAAGTCCTTCTGGTGCAAGTTGCCTAGTAGCTGCTGCAGGGATTTGACTTTCAATTGAAGTCGCCGATTTTTCTGCGTAAGTATTCTAACTTTGTGCTTGTAACGGGCAAGTGCAGACTCCATTGTGCCTAACTTACGCTTAAGCACTCTAGGACTGGGTAAAGAGTAGTTGTGCCCGTTACATACGCTCAACTTAAATGGCGGAATTGTCAAGTTACTCTTTGCTTCTGATTCAACAGACACAGCATTAGTTCCAATAGCAGAATTACACTTCTTGAGACGCTTACAGAAAGGTTCGAGTACTGGTGAGTAGGAATGTTCAACTGCTGATGAAGTGGTAGGTTTGCAAATCATTGGTGCTGTCAACTCACGACTATTTCTTTCAGCAAGTGGCTTCCGATGTTGAATACACGAAGGTTCGAGTACTGGTGAGTAGGAATGTTCAACTGCTGATGAAGTGGTAGGTTTGCAAATCTTTGTTGCTCTCAACTCATGACCATTTCTTTCCGCAAGTGGCTTCCGATGTTGAATTGGATTCAGCATATGACCAGGCTGCTCAAAAATCGTCGGAACAGCTCCTTAAACCAATCAGAAACAACTTTTAGTTCAGCACTGTATACAAGTAATATTAGGCATTCACAAGTAATGTACGGCCTACAATGCTACTTCAGTGTAAGCCAACACTTACAAACCATATTAAACCATTCTTGTTATGCCTTGTCAGAAATGTGAAATGATGCTGAAACGAGGTGACAACATCTGTTATGTCAGAGCTGAGTTTAAATCCTCTGAACTTCGGCTTCTTATAGCGCAAGAATACGTGATGCTAAATGTTATAAAATGGGGACTTTACTTAAATTACTACAGCTTTGTGTCAGTTTTCTTAAATTATAAATTATCTTTTTACTAAGTACTGAAATATATGAGTCTTGACTCAGATTTATAGGTCTGTTTGGGCTAAAAATTGATGCAATCATGTTTCACTTTTCGTTAAATCATGTTTTACTTTTGTCTGCGTAATCACAATCTCGAGGTTTCTACACTGTAAACTTAGTTTCCAAGATTATATATCCACGTCATTTAATTTACTTTACGCTGTTCCACGATTACATGCCTATATCGTCTAATTATTTCATGTAAGAATAACACATGCTCTGAACTCACCTGCTCTAAGTCGAACTCTGAATCCGGTGCGATCAAAAGAATCGGGGATGAAATGGTTTGAACAGACGCATGAGTGTACAGCTGCCTTAAATGCTGTTCTGTGCATAGCATCTTCCCATTTCTTCACAAGATCTGGTTTCGACCAAGGAAAGCTGTCACATAAAAAAGTATGCAAACTTTACTTTCAGTTCATAAATTACCATAAAAGTCAACAACAATTATTATACAATTGTTATACAATTGCTCATATTGAAACAGTTAATCAAGCGCAAGTTTCTGTGCACAGCAAAGGCCAGGATCAAAACAGTGAATATAGAGCTGTACAACGATGTTACAGGCAGAAACGTAAATATTCGTAATCACAATCTCGAGGTTTCTACACTGCCAACAAAAATCGATAGATCGAGTTAAAAACAAAACACCAAGCGATATGTCGAAATTGTAGACTCATTTTATAAATAGACATTTTATAGCATAGCCCAAAATCACTTACTAATGAAAAGTTATTCCTTGCTGTTTGGAGTGTTCGTCGTAAATTACTTTGCATCCAGGTGCAGAGCAATTCCTCCCTCCGTGCTGTTTCCTTTTCACTTTTGTTTCCACCAAATCGTCTGCTCCAGCATCTGATGTACCTGCCTGCAAAAATGACAAGCAGCATATCTGAATCTGCAGGGACAGGCACAGATTTGATAAGATACAAGATGAAGTCATGCAAAGGGAAAGGCAAACGGTGAGTTAACTACATGGCCTTGACAAGTGATTTATGGAATGCTATCAAGTTGTTATAATGCGAAATTGGTAATGCATCCTTTTAACATTCTAATTATTTACCCAATGCAGCATTATTACTTTTCATCAATGCGAGTTCTATTCATAAAGCAACTAAAGGAATTACAGCAGCCACAAATTTGCAGCACGTTAAAAAATTGACAAATCCGTCACACAAAGAGCCAAACATTTAATAACTTGTCTGTTGTTTTTTTATTGCTAAGGTAAATGACTATTGACTGACGGTTTTTGTGAGAACATCTTATGCAGAAGTGCAGTTATATGAGGATAGCGGTGTGTGCATTAGTTTTTGTCATCAATAAATAAATATAACTACTATGAGTAGAGTCTAGCGCGCTACATAAATTTAAATGATTGATAACAATATATAGCAATATATATAAACTTCGTTTATTCAAGAAAAATGAAGTTGTCATACCGCAACTTATTACATGAAAAAAGTATTTTTAAAAAGTAAACGGGCTAAAATAACGAGTGTCCGCAGAATTCACGCTGGAGTACAATAACCTGAGAAGATGCAACAACTTCCTCCTGCATTTTTTCAACCAGTATACTGCGCAACCTGTCACGCGCCGTCACGCCACGCATATCCATATTATTTAAAAATAATTGAATCGACTGTGATTATATAATCGCTTTTAAACTTCAGAATGTTTTATAAACCGAAGAAGCCTGGCCTGGCCTGGCCTCCTATAGTTTCTCTTCAGGGATTGGTGGTTCTTTCATGAGCTGTGATTGGTTGAGCTAAAAATAGACCATCAAATACTCATTATAATGGCCGCCAAAATACTTCAGCAGAAACCACGTGACCCCTACGGCCTGGCTAAGACCACAGTATAAATGTACTGTGCTAAGACTGAGTTAAGCAAAATGAGTTAGAAAAGAAAACAGTCTTCGTATGACGCGTCATTCAAATTAAGAGCTATAGGAGCAGCAGAATCCATCAACAATTCCGCGGCATCACTTGAATTTGGAGTTTCTGAGAGTATGGTTAGAGATTGGGTAAAAAAGAAAACTGAATTAGAACAAATGCCAAAAATCGTAACCTTCAAAACTTTTAGTCTTTGGCGCCAGCATCGCATCGGAATGAACTATCGAACTATGTACATTATCGCTTTATCGCTCACATGCTGTAGGAAAATTGCCGGTAAGCAAATAAAATAAGAACAAACTCGAAATGGATGCATTTTATTTATTTATAACAGTACAAGCGAAATGGCAAATGTGCGCAAATCTATTTTAACACATTTTGCAGTATTTAGTTAAGGGATCGAACTTTGCAGCGCTTTGCATGAAATAAGAACAAACTCGAATTGGATGCATTTTATTTACCGGTATTTATAGCATTACAATCAAATCTATTTTGTAATATTTAGTTTAGGGATCGAGCTTTCCGTAGACATATTTTTAGTTGCATTTTAAATAAAAATTTACCAACAAATACCAAGATTTAGCCGTCTAATTCCTCAGAATTTCGGAAATTTTAGCCCTCGCTTTATATTCGGGTCTTGCACTTTTTACCAATATATCTGCCGAAATTTTGAACCTCGCGTTATATTCGGGTGACGTTATACTCGAGTATCTACGGTATGTTATTCATGCATTTGAATTCGTGCATTGTTTGCTTTGCTTGTTTTTCATGTTGACTTGGGAGGAGTGGGGTGTAGAGTAATAGTAAAAACTCTGGCATGAAGACTCATTGCACGGATGGAGGATCACTTCTCACTGCCCCCACTTCCCACTGCCCCCACTTCTAACTACCCCCTCCAAACTTGGTTCACCCATTCAGCAGGTTGAGTTGGTAAACTGAGTAGTAGGATGTAATGGACACCTTTCATGGCTGCTGAGAGTTAAATTTGACTCGTGTAATTACTTGTGGTCATCTGTTCGTACTATGAATTGTAATCGTGCTGCATTGTGTCAGTTTGAAATTAAACGAAGTTTATTATTATTATTATTTTTCTGTTGATATCGCTACAGATGTTGCCAGATGAGATAGCATCAGATTCAGTCATTTTTAAGAAGCTCTGTTTGAAATTAAACAGTTCTCTTGTTGTAAGTTGGCCTAGTTAGCTACACCGGTAAGCGAGAGCGGCATTCGTCTGTTGGTTGCAACGGACTGCGGTTCAAGCCCCGGGCTGGGAGTTAACATTCAGAGATATAGCTATCTCGGGCTAGCACGTGTGGGGAGGTGCAAGCTCTTGCGGAGCGACCTTGGGCAAGTTGCTTACTCATCATTGTCTGTGAGGAAGGCAATGGGAAACCACCTCACTCATCTCATCCCCAGGAGCGTAAAGCCAATGAACCTGCCTTTGGGCAGAGCACCATCATCATCATCTTGTTGTAAGTGGGCTGTTGGGTTGATGTGCTCTGCCATTGATGCCCTTTCTGGCTGGATGGCTGCTACCAGACAGCGTCGAGCCTTTTCGGTTGTTGGCGCATCCACATGGAATGGGCTCCCGCTTGCATTACGCTTACTACCTCGAAATAATTTGAAAAAATATTATTTGTAATGATATTTTTTGATGATTTTGTGGTTTTTAATTGCTTAAATAATTCAATGACCTTTCCCCCCATTTTCCACTTTCCCACCATTAAAAGCCATATTCAGCATATGGCTAGCATAACAAATTAGGCATGAATGAAAAGCCCAGACTTCTCTCTAGCCTATTATGCAATCTGTTTATTTGTAGCAAATATAATTTAATTCTGAACAACGAACATGGTTGCTAAAAAATCTTGCTTTCAAAGTAATAGTAAACTTTAAATGCATTTTTCTCAGAATTGTAATTTGAGCGGTCGAACCATATTTTTACTCATAACTTTGGACAGGAACTTGATAGAGCAATAAGATTTGTGTCATTTTAAAGAAGAGACTCTATTTTTTTAGAAGATATATGACACTCAGATTGTCCAAATCAACATAAGCCTGGTTTTGGTCAGATGGGTCACATATATGCATTTGACTGAAATACTTTATGAGTCTCTACAGCTTCCTCAGTTTGTACTTTTCTATTTTTTTTAGTTATCCCAGGACTATTGTTACAGCACCAAATCCTGAAAATCTGTCAACAGTTTTTGAATTTCTCTGCAGAGGATTGGAGGCCCTACAATATCAGGTGATTCTTTGTCTATGACTCTGTGCTATTGTGTATTGTCACAGTTTGCCAATTTACATTTAATTAGGACTGTTGCTTGACTGAAAAGTTTATTTGCGATTAATTGCACGTTTCAAATGTTTAATTGCTATTACTCTTTTTTTTATTAATAGCATAACAAGATACAAATATCAAACATTCTGATGGGATTGTAGTGCCATGCATTGTAAATATTTTCGAGCTAACTTTCACCTGTAAATTCCACCATTGTAGTGAATTCAAATCTTTCTCAATATGTTCATATAGTCTGGTCCATTCAATTGTTTGTGGAAGAGGAACAAGGATTGATTTAATTAGTGGTGAAGCAATGAGAGTTCAGTGGCTCCTGTTCAGCATCTGGTAACAGTTTTATGCATTCCCATTTTCTTTCATATTGGTTCTTCTGTTGTGCCTTGACATCATTTGGGTTGGTCAGAATTTTCACAAAAGTCGAAGCTCTTGCCAAACCTTGTGTCTGTTGTCCTTTTGCAAGCATTTATGATATTTGAAATGAGAAACATGTTGTGTTCTGAGTTGTGGTTTCAAGGCATTCACCATTCTCATCCATAATAGTTTGAAATTCAGTTTACACTTTTTTTCTTAAACATATGACATGTATCATCATCGGGTGCTGTCATTTTAGTTCAGCATCCAAGAGAGTTGGCAAATCATTGGAGACATATTATGCAAATCGAGGTCATATAAACCGGATATAATTAACGAGTGACACTGACGCATTAAAATTGTTATTGCAAAATTTTTCATGTGTTAATCACATGTGTTAAAGGCAATTGATCAGCATCAGCAGCCCTGCATTTGACTTGTCTGTCTATGCATATATGGAATGGAATTTTTCTAAACTGTGTTAAATAGCAGGCAAAATGTACTCATGTGAATTAAATATTCATCGTGGAGATCAGTTTTAGCAGTTATTGTTTGCCATGGGTATTCAATTGGCCGTCAAGTCTTTTTCCTTCTATTCAAGACTGCTTATAATAAAAAATGTTAAAATAGGTAACTATTTAAGAGTTAGCGATTAATAGAAGAAGACTACCAAGTTAAATAGCTTACTTGGACTAATTGTATTTCCAGTAAGTAGCTTTGTAATGATGAGATAAAAACTACTGACAAAACAATGCAGCTGTTCGTTAAAGTGGAATGTAGGGCAAAGACACGTGTTGTCATTAGGCACATGTCACTGATCGCCGTTTATCTACCTTAAATGAGGTCACTGGTCTAGAGTTGCAAAAGCTAATTCTAGCATCTGTGCTGAAAACGTGCAAGCTGGATATTATTCCTACATTTATCATTCAAGAACTTATAGACAACTTTCTGCCCTTCCTCACTACGCTCTGCAACCCCATCTTTCATCTTCTCAAAACAGTCAATCCTGCTTCCTGATCAGAAGCGAGTCGGTCTAGACCCAAGTGATCCAGCCAACTTCAGGCTAATTTCCAATGTTATGTTCTTGTCTAAAATTTAGAACGCATGTTGCAAACCAATTAAAGCATATTTAGATATGCACAGGTTACTTCCCTCTCAGCAGTCGGGTTTCCGCACATATCATTCTACTAAGACTCTTAATGCTACTATGGCTCTAGTGCATGCTTTTGTCACTAGTAGAACTGATCACTGCAGTTCGGTACTCATGAGTCTGCCACTTGGACTAATTGGGCACCTTGAACGAGTTCTTCGTTCGGCTCCTTGCCTCATTGGCCGCATTCCTGAATATGCCTCTGTCTCTGCTTATAAGCGTGATGTCCTTCGCTGGCTCCCTCTTTCACAGCGAATTTCCTACAGAGTTGCTGTACTTGTTTGGCGATGCTTTCTTGATTGTACTTCATCGTACTTGCAAGTCTAGCCTTTGTCGACCTCCTGTCTCCTACCTCGCAGCACGTTGTGCTCTTCGCTCTGCGGCAACGGGGGAGGGGCAGATTTTGGTTCCGCGAGCTAGCACTTCTATCAGACAGTGCTGAGCTTTTCTATTGTGGATGCCCATCTGGAATGGCCTCCCACTAGCCTTTGTGATTTATGTGTAGGCGAAATTCTCTTGCTTTTTATAAGTCACTCAAATCCTACTTCTTTAGCTGTGGCTGGGAATGAATGAATGCCATTAGGGAAGGATAGTTTTTGTCTCTTAAATAATGTGTTGTGTTGTCAAATTATATGAATGTAGAACTTAATTTCTCTGCTATTATTCTTGAGTAATGTTTAGTGGCATCGTCGAATTCACGTCCACTTTATGCTGTTGATATGTTTTTAGATCAACCAAGATTATGAAGTAACTCGGTCAGATTTGCAAGAGTTCAATAAGGCCATTGTTAATGTTACTATTTTCAAAGGCCATCGTCAAACAGTTCAGGTCAAGAAATGTTTTCTGTTTATCTTTGAGGTTTCACTTTTTGGTAAATTTTAACCATCAGTATTTATGGTTCTAATTTGATTTTGATCTTGACCTTTTATATCAATATGATTAAGTTAAATTGATGTTCTGAAATTAGAAATTAAATTGATTTTTTGCATCGAAGTTGAAATAAAAAGTTGGAATAAAATATGTTTGTTCATTAATTTTGGTAAAAGTTTTCAAGAGTTGAACTTTGTAGACTTTGTGCATTTACTATCATGAAAACTACTACACAATACACATAGTAATTGTATAGTCAACATAGTAATTGAGATGTGGCATTCTGAAGTGGAATATATATAATTAAGGATTGTGGTATCTTTGCAGTGGCGCTAATCTCAAGAAGGCATTTATTGCATTGTCAGCAGTGCTTTTCTTTTCTAGTATATTGAACCAACTGGTCATGACAGACTTGGTCGGCCAGATATCTTGTGCATCGATGAAGCTGCGGCCATTCCTCTGCCACTTGTTAAGAAGCTCATTGGACCTTACTTTGTCTTCATGTCTTCAACTATCAATGGGTAAATTACATACTTATTTTTCGAATAACTAAAAATGCAATTGAAAAACTTGAGTCTGAGGATTTGGCATTTACAGTACTGGCAGATATTTTGACTCACCAGACTGCGAAATGTTATTTGAGTCATGGTGAAAACATTCACACGGTTGGAGAGGTTAATTATCATAAGGAAGATGCTCAGAAGAGGTTGGTCGTCCACCCAACGCCTTCTATGTAGAACATGCCAGCTACAACAAGTCGTGACATCATCAGCAGAGGATCAATCAAGCAGCTGTGGCAGTGTGGCTCACTGCATTGTCTGTTTGGTAGATAATGGTTGGCATTGTTTTTCATTTATTTGTTTTTATTGGTGTGAACAGTTAACCTGAACAATGATATTTGAAGCAAGCATAACCAGTAGAGAATGTATATATGAAAAAAAATCTATGATCTTAAAATAGAAAACAGGCAAACCAATGGAAGATGTGTTTTAATAATTGCACCTAGGTTAATTTAAGGCTAACAAACAGTGCATCGGAAAATCCAATAATCCTAATGGATGTGTATTGTGTAAGACAAGCACATTTAGAGCAATTTAAAGCTAGCAGAAAATGTACACAACATAGGCGTTTATCCAAAAGAGTGAAAGCAAACTAAGAAATAGATTTCGTGATCGACCAAATACATTTAGAACATAAGAGTTTAAAGTATAAATAAGGGCATGTACATTAATTATCACAAGTGCACTGATGTTTAATGAAAAAAATTATGTAATATTCACTAATTCTGAACTTAATGTTGAATAACTGTCATATATATAAATATATTATATATATATATATATATATATATATATATATATAGATGCGCTGAAATCCAGTTAGTGAACAGCAAGTTTTCACCATACTGGACCGGTTGCACCATACTTCTGAGGGCTTAGACGGTCTGCCTGCATGGTTTCTTCGTTTAGCAGCGCCAGGATACTCTGGCTGTTTGACGGCTCTTATCAACCAATCACTGAGGTTCTCGCATGTTCCTGAACAGTGGAGAACAGCTCTCATCCGTCCGAAGGCTAAGGTTGCCTCTCCAACATGCCCGACTGACTTTAGACCTATTTCTGTTCTACCAATTCTCTCGAGAGTGGTGGAACGGATCCTGGGCCACACCTACCTCTACCCTTGCTTCAACAACATGCCGCCGCCATTGTCACTCAAAGATCAATATGCCTTCCGTCCGACAGGGTCTACTACAGCGGCACTGATTGCTATACTTCAAAACATCTCTGAACTCTTAGCCACCAATCAGCATGTCGTTGTTATCTCAATGGACTATACAAAGGCGTTTGATTCCTTCAGACACTGTGCAATTGTTGACACTCTCTCTATGCTGGATATACCTGATTGCATATTCAACTGGTTTGCAACCTACCTTGATGACAGAAAACATGCAACCTGCTTCGAAGGGAAAACATCTACAATTAAGAAAATAAATGCTAGTGTCGTTCAGGGTTCTGGCGTCGGCCCGGCAAAGTTTATTACTGGCACTTCTGACCTTCATCCAGTTAACGACCAAAACCGACTATTGAAATACGCAGATGACACCTACCTACTAATTGGCTCGAACAACATCAGATCAGCCCAAAGTGAACTCCAACACATACAAACTTGGGCCACAAGCAAAAACCTGCACATCAACCCCAAAAAGACCAGGGAAATGGCTGTAGTGAGGAGATCACATGCTTCATTGGCCTCCATGTCGTCCATCACAGGAGTTAAGAGAGTCACTTCTATAAAGATACTTGGTGTTACAATCGGTGAACGTCTTACTGTTTCGGAGCATGTTGACAATACCCTAAGCTCATGTGCCTCCTCAGTCTACGCTTTACGCGTGCTGCGTGCTCATGGCATGCCTGGACCGGCATTGCATGTCATCACTCGAGCGACTACAGTTGCACGTCTGCTGTACGCCTCTCCAGCCTGGTGGGGACTGCTGAGCGCGGGAGAGGTCGACCGCATCGAAAGGTTCTTGGGACGCGTCAGACGAGCCGGATTCCTCCCCTTAGACTCCCCTAAAGCAGACATTATGGCTGAGACTGCTGATGCTGCCCTCTTCAAAGCTATAATTAAAGACAAAGATCATGTTTTACATAAATTTTTCTCTTATAGACATCCTGACAAATACAATCTGCGTCATAGGCCGCATCCATTCAAACTTACCAATAAAAACAATAAAAATTTCATAACACGGATGCTGTATAAAAACGTTTACTAGACCTTATTCGCTGCGCCTCTGTGCTTGTTAACCGTCGCGTTATGTCGACTGGTTTTTCAATAAAACGAATATTATTATTAAATGTCTGCTTTAACTCATGAATGCTTCTTAATATCTAGAGGTCATTTTCTAACAAGTGCTGTCAATCTCCTTTTTCTTTTTTCTGTCTTTCCAGGCTTCTTTTTGTCATTTAGACGTTTTGTGTAGTTATTCAACATTATGTTGGCAGCAATGAAAACAGATCTATATGAAAGTTTTGAATATTGCATTATAAATTCACAGGTTTTGTCTTGGGGGGGGTAATTATCCTAGAACCAATTTCTGATGTCTTTGCTGTACATCATTGTCCTATTTCTAACAAATATGAGAAGAGTATTTATCAGCAGCAAGTCAAGAAGATGTGGCAGTCTGTACTAGCTTGAATTTTATTAATCATTCAGATAACACCTGTGAATGCAATATCCAAAACTTTCATCTGGTTCAAGGAAAATTACCCCGGACAATTGTCCCTGGACAATTACCACCCCATGTGCCAATTACCCTGGACAATTACCCCCCGGAAAATAACTCCCCCATGCTGAAAGAATGACCAAACAACAACTAACTGTTAGCCATGAAACTCCGTACTGATTTATTGATTACATAATTATGATAGTAATGCACAATATTCATTCATATTGATTTATTAGACATGTGATATTATTAGACATATGATATTATTAGGGAACCATGCTGCGTCACAATGTGGAATGACATGCGTTAAAGAAAATGCTGATTAGTGTTAATGAGTTGATTCAACTTAAAAGAAAGGTTGTGAGCTACTCCACGAAGATAGTCAATAACACTGTGCTCAATGTAGTTGCGAACGATCGTCAGAATTCTTGCTTTCCAATTGTTTAGCTTAGTTGTTGTTTGGTCATTCTTTCACTGTTTCAATGTTAGTGTATATTCTGGTTCCGATTGTTTAACAATTGTTTAACAATTATTGTTAAAGTCTTTGATGTGTGGCAAGTCTTTCATGTTTAAAACTTATTTGTTGTTTGATCATTCTTTCACTCTTTCAATATCTATGAATGTACTTCATCAGCACATGTTTTTGTTTCTAATAATTGTCTAATAATTATTTTTTTATGATTAGTCTTGGATGTGTGGTAGTCTTTCATAGATCTAAAAGTTGTTGTTGCTTGGTCATTCTTTCAGCACAGGAGTTATTGAAGGGGAGGGGTAATTTTCCGGGGTAATTGGCAAAATTATTGATCTGACAGATTCCTTATTTGCCAACGTGATTGTCATCTTGCTAAGTGACTTCGCAGTGATGTGCAGCTACTCTGGTACCCTGTTTCTTTTTAAAATAGTAATAATGATGATCATCTATCAATATCAAGGCTATTTGATAACAATTATTTGAGATGAGACTTAATAAAATCGAGTTTTTGCTACTTTTTGTTGCATTACGCTTTTGAATCGTCAAAAAACGATGGGTGGCCTCACTAAAAGTGATATAACTTTTGTTCTGTTTGAAATATTTTGATGAAATTTGGCCATGATGTGTAAATATAAATTGTCTATAAGCCTGTAAATTTCATTTGGAAATTCTTACTTTTGGTCAAGATATTGGCAAAAAAAGTAGGGGTCTCTTTTGGCCCACCCTGTAGACTGCACCAGAAGTGCAAGTAATGAACATTTAATCTAAACATTACATAATTTAATAATTTACAACTGTTGGGTATGTATTTCTTGAAATTCTTAATGGATGAAAGTGCAGGGTTTCGCAACCAAAAACGGACTTTGAGAAAGCTTTCGCCGCTAGAAAAAGGTTGAAAGCCGCTGCACTAGAGTGTCCTTTGATCACTTCTTCACACTTTGTGCATATGAACCTGCTGTGTCGTGCACAAGCTCTTGATTGTTATTACCAGTTGCACCAGCTCAGGGTGGTATCATGCCCTCTAACTTCTGTGCCACCTCTACCTTTGTCCACTCTTTCTTTGTTTTCTTTCCTTGACTGTACCCTCTATGATTGCTGTCTGGAACGGATCATATGCACTCTGGTCCAAAAGGTTTAATTTTATTGTATGTAGGATGTCATGCATTGGTTGCCTTTCCAGCTGTGGATTGCTTGCAGAGTCTGTGCATTGTCTATGTGGTGCATTGAGGGAGTGGTCCCTTATATCTGCAAGGACTCTTTTGTTCCAGCTTGGGTATCCAGCTTTGATCCACCCTTCAGTTGCAAGAAAAATGCAGTACATCCAATTGGTTCACTGAATTGAATTGGCGTGCATCAGTTATTATGTAAATGACCACGTTCTGTAAATATTTGTCTTTATAGTTTATTTATGAAGATTTCATTGATAGCAGCCTTGCTGACATATGAATTCACCCCACATGAAAGCAGTGCTGTTTGCCGTCCCGATTGTCTGGCGAGAGCAGAAAGATAATGACTGTGACGGGCTGCTCAGTTTGTCTCACTTATGTTTCTGGTTTCTCGGGCAAGAATGGGAAAGGAAACTGAATGCCCAGATCTTCTTTCGACAATGATACCAGCGCCGTACAATGAAAGTCTTCAAATAGCGAAGCCACCAGAGAAACGGAGTTTAGACGACGAAGATGAAGATGCTGATGCATTGATCTAGTCAGGAACGAGTATTTAACTGCTGGATCCGGATTTTGAAGTAGGTAGGCCTATGTCTGGCGCGCCTCATCTCATTCACATAGTCGGAAATGAACGACCTTTTAGAGACTTAGGTTTGTCAAAAGCAAAAGCAGAACAACTGGATTTAAGACTGGAGTTTGCTGTCTTAAGATGAGAGAGGAAAGCCTGAGAATGACTCTTACAAAGAGAGTGGAGGGTCAGAGGAAGACCATTCCAGGTTGAGGGTCCTACCACCGAGAAAGCACGGTTCTGCAATAGTGGACGTACAATCAAAAATGACTGGGAGCAGAATTTGTTCAGTCGAACGAAGGGAGCGGAAATGGTGAGAACAAAGAGTAGGGCTACAGAGCTCACAAAGGTAAGCAGGAGCAAGGCCTAGCAGTGCCAGACTAGAGTAGGTATCCTATACTCAATTCACCGCTTGAGTGGGAGCCAGTGGAGAATGTCACGCAAATAGCTGGAGATGTAGCTGAATTTAGGTATGCGGCCAATAAGGCGGGCTGTAGAGCGGCGCAGGACGCGATCAAGGCAACTCGGACGAGCAACTCAGATATGCAAACAAAGATATGATATCATGGAGATACAAGTGTAATTATTAACTTTTGTCATCTTTCTTATTATATTGGCAAGCAGTAAGTAGTTATTGAAGAAAAAAAGACTTATTAGGATACTGCAGCTTGCAAGTATCCTAATAACTTAAGTTTTCAAATGTTGATAAAGTTGAACAGTTGACTGCTGTTCTTCTGTGAATCTGAGCTATCGTCAAAGGATTTTTGGTAATGGGGCATTCCAGGTCAATTCAACACAATTTTGAATTAAAATCTGCATCATCATCTCCGATTTTGATGAAATCTGGCATAATGGTAGAACCCAATGAGAAACGCTCAAAACCAAAATTCTAGATTTTTGGGTCAACCGGTTTCCGAGATATGGGTCAGTGAACCTTGACCCAAACGACCCGATTTGCGCTGACCAGACGAGGTGTAAACTACTGTATCTCAGCTCCTATTGCACCTAGAAACAAAAATGATATACCAAATTAAAGCTGAGTGAATGCTCTGTTTGGGCAAGGTAGTTAGAAATAGTTAATTTCAGAAACAAAAAAAATGTGAGCATCTGTAACCTAGTAACCCTGACCCAGGTCACTTTGTACTCTCAGAATTTTATGAACTTTTTACCAATCAAAGATCTCACCATTCTAAAGAGTTGGTGAAAATTTCAGAGTGGGCACTCCAGTAGTTTTTTTATTATGATTTTTTTTAATGTCACCCAAGGGCGCGAATCACGCGGTGAACGAAGATACGCAATGTCAAATGAAGTCTTTGACAGCTAGAAAATATCCTTTTTTCATGAAAAAAACATTTAAGACCTCTGTGAAATAAAAATTCAGTCTACTCAGTTTTTCAGGTAGCTATAGTGCTTCTTCAGATCTATTATAGCATGGGCATTCAGAACTTTGTGTTTATTTATTTATTTAGGAAATATTGAGTGATGCCTCTTCAAGGTAGGCTACTGAGAAGTGCTCCCGACCCAACCAAGGCTAAATAAGACAGTCTTCAGGTTCTTAAGGAACAGAGTGGAGTGACCCCTGTGCAGTGAAACAGGGAGGCCATTCTAGGTTGTAAGACCAACAACAGAGATTGAACGATGCTGTCTGATAGCAGTCCGTGAATGGGGGAAACCAGACGCTCAGCTGATCGAAGGGTGGATCGACGTTGAACACCCAAGGTAGAACAACAGAGTTCTCGAAGATACGATGGAGCCAGTCCCTCAATGCACTGCCTAACCAATGCACAGACCCTGTACACAATCCGCTGTAGAGAAAGGAGCCAATGTAAAACATCTCACTTATAACATGAAACATGCCCAAATTTTTGGATACGACCAACAAGTCATGCTGCACAGCAGAGGACCCATTCCAAACAGCCTATTCGGTCAGCCGGTAGTACATGATAGAGGGTGCTACAGTGGTCATGTCAGGAAACTACGAAAGAGTGAACAAGGGTAGAGGTAGCACCGAAAGTCAGGGAGCGGGATACAACCTTAAGCTGGCGCAACTGGTAGTAACAGTTACAGCATAGCAGGTTTATATGTCGAGTGAAAGTTAGCTATTGGTCAAAAATAATTCCAAGGCTGCACCCGAAAACGTGGGGGCTGAAGTCCTGAATCCACACAAGATATTATCAGTAGGTCACTTGTATGAGGATAATGAAAAGCTTGAGAGCCCATGCAGATACAGAAGGTTTATTTCCACTGCAGCAAATATCTGCATAACACGGCTAAGCCACCAGTTGCCATCAAACTTGGCAGCGACATAACCTCAATGTCTGCAAATTTCACTGCTTCATAGTCAGCAAGACTCAATTAAAATTGATAAGTAGGTAAACTTAAGCATTGTCTAGCTCAGCATCTAGTGCTAGCAAATAATATCAATTTGTTAATAACATAATATAGTTGTGGAGAGCATCAAATAAAAAGGGACAGTCGAGTATATATTAACACGTGATTCGCGCCCTTGAGTGACATTAAAAAAAATCATAATAAAAAAACTACTGGAGCGCCCACTCTGAAATTTTCACCAACTCTTTAGAATAGTGAGATCTTTGAATGGTAAAACGTTCATAAAATTCTGAGAGTACAAAGTGACCTGGGTCAGGGTTAATAGGTTACAGATGCTCACATTTTTTTTGTTTCTGAAATTAACTATTTCTAACTACCTTGCCCAAACAGAGCATTCACTCAGCTTTAATTTGGTATATAAATTTTGTTTCTAGGTGCAATAGGAGCTGAGATACAGTAGGTTAAACCTCGTCCGGTCAGTGCAAATCGGGTCGTTTGGGTCAAGGTTCACTGACCCATATCTCGGAAACCGGTTGACCCAAAAATCTAGAATTTTGGTTTTGAGCGTTTCTCATTGGGTTCTACCATCTTGCCAAATTTCATCAAAATCGGAGATGGTCATGCCGGAACACTGTGATGATTTGACCTGGAATGACCCTAATATTCCACCCCTCTCATTTAACCTGAGATTAGATGGCATCTAGAGTTAGAGAAATTGAAGACTGTGTGAAATTGAAGACTGTGTGGATTTAGTAAAAGGAATGAACTGCGAAAAAAGTTTGTTTCTTCTGCTGAATAATTACAGAGGAATCAATTTTTTTATTTTGATAGTTACGAAGGAACTGGTCGTTCTCTTTCCATGAAATTGATCAACAACATGCGCCAGCAATCTGTCAATCGACTTAAAAACCATGGGAACATGTTTACACAACGGAAAACTGGTGGACAGAAGTTGGCAGACCAATCCTCTTCTGAAGGTAGTTTCCCAGTTCTCTCCTCATTTAATTTCAAGCTGACACAGCGTAGAATGATTACAATTCATAGTATTATGAATGATCGCAAGTTACTACAAGAACCGAATTTAAATGTCAACAGCCAACAGTTTGCCCATCACGTCCTACTGCTCTTGTTACCAAGGCCATCTGCTGATTGAAAGGTTGAGTGGGCCTTTTGGGAGGGTAATGGGAAGTGATCCTGCATCCATGCATTCTTCGTGCCAGTTTGATCAGATAACTTTGCCATTGTTTTGTTTAGCATTGGAAGAAATCGTGACTAGGTTTATGTGTAGAAGATGCTGGTGCTCGGGCTGATAGTGATTTGGTCTGCATGTAGATGTTATTGCTTGTATTTGTCTGACGAGCAAGAAAAAGGCCTCTCTAAAAAATTAATAAGATGTCCCCTGTTGAAGATCTACTGCACTCTGCTGCAACAGGAACAATGTCTCAGGTCGATTATGGCTATTTGATGATAGTAATTTTATTATTTGGAAGCATTCCATGGATGCATCTGAGAAGGATAACAAAAGCTCATTCTAGGTCACAGGGTCAGCCACAGAGAAAGCATGGTGCTGCCTGATTGCAGTCCATGAACAGGGAACAATAAGTTCCTCTTAAGCAGCTGAGCAGACAGAGCAGCGGCGCTGGGCATGCGTGGTAGAGCAGCTGAGCTCCTGCAAGTATAAATGGGCTAAAACCTCAAAACAGCGCCAGACCAAGACAGAAATTCTGTAAGCACTGCGCTGTGGGTAAGGGAGCTAGTGGAGTACATCCCGCGTGTACTCAGAGACTCGGCCAAACTTGGGAATGCGGCCTATGAGACGTGCAGCTGTGTGCAGGACCCTATTTAGGGGGCTTACTCGACAGGTCGGAAGTCCAGTATATATTGTGCTGCAGTAGTCATAATGTGAAACTACAGACGCATGAATAAGTGTTGAGGCTGCGCTGGGAGTCAATGAGCGGGAAATGATCTATGTGTGTCGGTCAGGCTCGAAACCCGTCGCTTGTCGGGAAATATATTCTATGCTATAGGGTAAAATAAGCGAGAGGGGTCAGAAATATGAAATATCGTTTTATGGCGTATTTGTATTGAAAAATATGTCTACTTTCAATATCTGCAATTAGAAAATTTAAATTAATAATAAAATATATTTTGTGGTAAAAAAATGACTTTTAACGCATGTGGTGTCAAGGTTTGCTCTGAAAAATTGCTCAATTAGCACATTTTCAAAGTTAAAATTCGCCATGAACGATCAAGTTTTCACATGCCGACCAGACTATTTCTTGTAGCCCTGTGTAACACTTAATGAATTACACATTCAAAATGATACTCGATGGTCCGGACAAACTGTATCATCTATTTAAATGAGAGGTATTTTTATCCAAATTATCATTGTGTTTGAGGTGTCCTCCTGACTACAGGTCAAACCACGCCTCCGACCCAGTTTTCGGAAAGTCTCATTGGTTTACGTGACATCTCGCGACCCTGACCTTCATGTTGCGTATGCGCTGTTGCGTGCACCTATATCGAAGCCCGCAGATATTTTATTTTTTGTGCTCATTTTCTTTCGTTCTGATTGCGTTGGCGTGGGAAACAATTCGTATAAACTTTATTTTACATCATGGAAAGTAAAATTGCGAAGTTAATTGACTGCTCAAATGGCGATAAAGACATATATAAGCTGCAGGCATTCTTAGATAAATACGATAGGGGTAAAACGTGGGTAAACATCGGCGTTATCAAGTATAATAAGGCTGAACTGGCAATCCACCCACCCACCCATCATCCATCTATCCATCCACCCATCCTAGTTATAGTTCTACAGGAAGTTTAATTAGTACTGGCTTTGACAGCTTAACATTATTGTCCCACCTTAAAGCGCAATGTACGAGATATAAGTAGGAACAATAATTGTTTAAGTGCATAGGCTAGGTCTAGATAATTAAAGTTCTTTATTGGAATTGAGGAGGCTCACTTAATTTCTCAGAGAGAGTCAACATTGAAATTGGCCATAATTTATTCGTATTATTGGGCCTATCCATGGTTCGATCGCCGTAAGCTGTTGTGTAAACATATCTTTGAGGTAGCCCATACAGTATCTTAAAGACTGGTCAATTATGGTAATACTCCCATGAGCAAAACGCCGCCGTTGTTATCAGTCGCACATGGCCTATTTGATTCTGTTTATTTAAATCATAAAATTTATGGGAATACCATATTCCTATTCAAGCGTATCTTAAAGACTGGTCAATTATTTGTTAGATGTATTACACCCCATTCGTGTCTACGATGAAGTGTCTGGTCGTCACGACATGCATGGACGCGGTTGTTTACGCTTTATATTACTACATTTATTCGTATCTTTCAATTCAGCAGTTGTCTGTAATTAAATCTCAGCTTAGAAAGTAATCGCTCGTTTTTCATGCCGTTTGATATATAAGATACATGATATTGCCATTTATTGGCCATCTAATTTTCAGAAGAATCAAGTAATGGTTACTAAGGACTTTCATGACATAAATGTTCCAAAACTTTGTGTTTGATTTTCTCAATTGTTATAATTTAGAAAATCGCAGATTCAAAAGAATATAAGTTCAGTTAGAAAAAAGATATTTTTATTCTGTAAAAAGTATTTTGAAGCAGTATAACTGTAGAATATGACTGAATAAAAAAGTCAACACGAAATGTGACAGGTTTTGACCCCGCCCGTCACATATGTGTATTGTGTACTGCAGGCGGAATGTGAGCCCCAGAGTTGCCCCAAGATGAAACTTTTGAACAGTTGCTCTAAGTTCACAAGGCTTGCTAATACAAAGTCGCTGTGCAACGTAACAGAATTTCAAGTTTTGTTGTTTTTATGATTATATGTTACTAACGCTGATAATAATTAAAATAGTTTATATAGTCATAGTATTTGCAATAGTTTGCATCTATTGACTATTTTAAATGCTATTGAAATAGTTTTATACAGACATTATTTACTATTCTATTTGAATTGTCAACTTGACTATTTGTCCAAACACTGCATGTTCTTCTGACTTTTTCTGTAAAATTTAGTTCTTTTGACTTGCACCTTTTAAATCTTCTTCTTCTTTCAATACTACTACTACTGCTACTACTGCTGCTATTGCTGCTGCTGCTACTACTACTACTACTACTACTACTACTACTCTACTACTATTACTACTACTAATAATAGTAATAATAATAATTTGATTGAGTTGAAATGTTACTTATGTATTGTGTCACACACATTTACTCTCTCTATTCCATGATTTTGGCTTTGCTGTTTTTGATTAATTTTGCAGGACATCAGATGCTGCATGAGATAACGTTGCAGCTTCCTGTCCGATACAGTACTGGTGATCGTGTCGAGCAGTGGCTGTATGATCTGCTCTGTCTCAATGTCAATGACCTCCCCCGAATTTCTTCATCATGCCCGGCTCCTGCGCAGTGCCAACTGTATTACGTCAATCGTGAAACCTTGTTCTCCCATCACAAGAAAACAGAAGAATTCCTTAAAAGACTTGTTGCTGTTTATGTCTCTTCACACTACAAAGTATGCATTGTAATTTGATACATTTAATGTTGTACAATATACTGTTTTTTGACAAAAAAAGTTCTTTTAACAGTTGCCTAACGAGCATCGTTTTCATATTCATTAGTGTTGATGCTAGAATCATTTCATTGCTAAACAACTCTGATTTTGCATCATCAGTTTTTGATTTGTAAGATTTCTGTTTCCTTATGATAAATTTTTTCCATTTTTAATGTTTCTGTAATGGGTAAAAGTTTGCATCAGTGTGGTGTAAGTATCAGGGGTCTCAAACATGCCGCATGCGGCCCGTGTACCCGAATAATGCGGCCCGCGAGAGCCAACTGGTTTTTTTAGGTTTAAAGCCAGAAATTGGTTAAAAACCGAATTTTTGCAATTTGAACCAAGGTTCAGACTGTCTTCTTCTAATTTTTGCTCTGGACAGTCAATATGCAGCATCAGATATGCAGATAATATAGTGGACCTTCAATGTGATACCATGTTGAAGCAGAAGTAGGCTTGGGTCCACAATGAGTTTGATATTTCGGAATTCTACATCTTTCTACCACATGACAAATTATAAAATCTGCACCTGCAGTGCTGCAACACGCATTTATGGGGATGTTTGGCATTACCTACATTCCTACATTATTATGTGAACAACATTTTCATTAATGAAGATTAATTAATCTTAAAGGACACGCCTTACAGTTGCGACATACCCCGATTGGTCGCATCTCAAAAGATAAAACCAAACATTGATGTTCTCGTTGTTGGGAAGTTTGTAAAAGCAAAGCAATCAGCATAAAAACAAAGTTGGAGGTATTAAAGACGTGTGTGTTCAGCAGCATGATGTATGGATGTGAGACATGGGTACCAATGAAAGATTCGCAGAGAAGAGTGTTAGCATTTGAGAGAAAATGCTATAGGAAAATCTTGAGGATCCGATAGGATGGACACAGAAGATTGAAGAGGTATACAAAAGGTTGGGTATGACTGAGAACCTGATGCAGAAGGTTATCCAAAGAAAACTGAAGTTGTTCGGACATATCTGCAGAATGAAAGATGACAGAAAGATTAAGACTCTGATATTATTAAGACTCTGATGTTTGGAATAATGGAGGGCAAAAGAGGAAGGCTGCATCGACAGTGGACAGATGACATTGTAGATTGGTGTGGAAAAACCTCCATCGCCATAGTTTCACAGCTATTCACCTGAAACATTTCAGCTAGACCAAGTGCTACCGGGTTCACCTCGCCCCCACCCAACACACACCTCACCTGGCAGGGGCCGGGTCGAGCAGGATATTATAAGGGGAAGGGAAAAATCCTCCCATAAAACACAACTACTGATCTGAAACTTTCTAACTAGACAGAGAGCCATCAGGACCACCCAGTGGAGGTCTGGAGGGGTTGGCGAATCTCTCCCACCATGGGGGTCAGGGTGGGGGACGAAACCCTCATTTCCCTGTTTCACCGGGATGCATTTCCACATTTTTTTAGCTTTTAACTCCAAACTTTCGCTACTGTGTCGGTTTCGGCTTGGCACACCCGATGGACGGTTTGGCGAATCTCTGCCAGGGTGGGGGCGAAAACCATAATTTTCGCTTTTTCGCCGGCATGCATTTCAACAGTTTTAGCTTTTCACTCAAAACATTCACTACTTGTGTCGGGTGGGGAGGGGTGGAGTGGGGTGGGTGGGGGCGGGCGGTTGGGGAGCCGGCAGTCATGGTGGAGAAGTATGGAATTGGCCGGGAGCGAGGCAAATCCTAAATTTCCCAGGCAATGCCGAGTAGCCCAGCAAGCCAATATATATATATATGTATATATGAAGACAGTGCTGAGGTCGTTGACCAACGTCTGGTCAAGTAGCATTAGCAAATGAGTTAAACGATGTTTTGATAAATGGATTCATAGTTTTACTGCTGAATTTTAGAATACGCCAAATGATCTGCAGATGTTGGCTGATGCTCCTGCACATCATGTCTTCTGTCTCATTGGACCTGAAGTGAGAGATAACAATCTGCCTGAGATACTTTGTGTCCTTCAGGTATTCAACATGTCATCATTTTGTTAAGTACACAAAGTTGCTTATGCAATTGGTCTTATGATTAATTATCTATATCTACGAAGGAGAATTTGCATATATATGTATGTATGGGTTATTTTAAATCTGATGACCTTTTCTTCTTTTTAGTCTTTCTCTAAAAAAATTCTAAATACCCATTGCAACTCCGGTTATTTTAAATCTGATGACCCTTTTTTAGTCTTTCTCCACATTCTTTTTCTGAATGGGGGTGGCCATGGCCGGATTGGCAACCCCTGAATTAATTTAAGTTAGGTGGCACTTTGTAAATCATTAGCGTAATGAATAAACAGTAAAGGTCCTATAACTGAGCCATGAGGGACTCCACACTTAACTGTAAGCAACTAAGCATTTCAGAATACATTTTATTGATCTAAACGTACTGTTTTATTTTGCTGAGGTAGTTTGCAAACCAACCTAGGGGTGTACCTCGAATTCCATAATAGTACAATTTATCTAATAAGAGTAATTTATGATTTAATGTATCAAAAGCTTTAGCTAGATCCAGGAAAATGCCAATTGTTAGGTTGCGCAATCATCAATGGATTTGCTCACTCTATCATTGAGTTCAAGTAGAGCCATATAGGTGGAAAGTTTATTGCAGAACCAAACTGCTCATCTCCATGTATTTTATTTGTAGTTATAAATGATAATAATCTATCATAAACTAATTTTTCAAAAATCTTAAACAGAGGGACAGCGCAGAAGTTCGTCGATAATTGCTTACCTGAAGCATATCACCAGTTTTGAAAGCTGGGACTATTTGTGCTATTTTTAGCTGGTCAGGGAATATACCTGTTGTTAAGAAATCATTAAAGATGCTGTTGAGATTTTCGAAGAGTATGTCTTAAGTATTTTACGAGGATGCCGTCAGAGCCTGAACTTTTAAAAGAATCAAGGAAATTGATAATGATGTTAACTTCACCAGGTACTATTGGGTTGAAATAGATAGAATTTAGAACACGTGTTTTATGGTAATCTGTATTGAAACTGAAACTGACAGTATTTTAGATGCAAGTTGGGGGCCCACATTGCAGAAGTAATGGCTAAATTTTTCAGCGATATTATGTACTGGTTCTGTAGTGTTTTCGCCATGACTCACCAGCCCATTAATGTATCATTTTGTCTTTCTGCCTGTAATTTTGTTTAGTGTTTTCCACATAATATTTTTCAGATTGTTTTGCACATTAATCATGCTGTTAGGTATTGTTAATGAACTGGGTGGGTCTTGATAAAGCTTTCATGTTTAAGGCTTGGTCCTTAGCTTTTTAAAACTGAGATGAATACAGCGTAACATTCACTTGAACGTTGTTTTCTAAAAGGTGGCTTTTGAAGGAGAGATTTCAGATGATTCTGTGAAAAGGAATTTGCAGCGTGGTGACAGAGCGTCAGGAGACATGATTCCCTGGACCATTGAACAGCAGGTGAGAAATTGTTCAATAGTATTTGAAGAATCTGTCCTCTGTATATCTTTTTTTTGGGGGGCTGAATGTCTTGTTCTTTTATCAGGGTTATTTCATAATGCTAGTTCATTAGATGAACTTGTGACTGGTGATGTAAGGGAAACCACTTCTTTCTACAGGTGCCACATAAGCAAAAGTTTTGGCAATTTATCATCAACCTTAGAAAATCATATTTCTCCTTTGTAAAATAGTTGATGAAACATTGTTAAAGGTTCACTATAGAACTTTAAACTTGAACGAGTATTGACTTCTCTGATCGCAATGTAGCTTACATATAGCTTACTTAGCCACTGATTGCTTCTGATTGCCGAGCCTCTGATAAATGGTTAATTTTGAATCATGCATTTTGTTAATGAAAAAGTCGTATCTTTTGCTGTTTATAGTTTAATGGCTACAACTTTGCAAGAAAATCATGTTTGCGCATTGTTCGAATAGCAACACATCCTGACTACCAAGGGGTAGGTAAATGGGTTAAACATGTTTGGAAATTTAAATTTGATAAATACTTGGAATGAGGGTTTTAATCAGCTGGAAAATAGCTCAGAAACTTTAATGTGCATAAGACATCGAAGTTTGTCTTGAGAATCTAGCAACCTCTGTAAATTAAATGCAGAATTACTTATAGTTTGGCTAGATATTGCATGAAGTACAGTATTGCATATTAGAATCATCTGAAGGCTGCAGGAATTTGTTAAAGCATTCATTCATTTATGCATTCATCTATTCAAATGATTTATTGCGGAATTTACATAGCGTTCCTTCAAGGTTGATACTCAGGAGCGTTCCCAACCCAACCCCGGCTGAAAAGTGTTTTAAGACTGCGATAAAATGCATCTGATTACACCCTAGACATAAGGTGTAAAGCCAATGGGAATCAATTCCAAACCATTACCCAGCAACAGAGAAAGCACGGTGGAAGAATGGTGAGCGTGACGTCCTTGCACATCCAGAGTAGAATGATATATCTCTTGCAAATAAGCAAGAGCAGCGCCTAAAGCAAAGCAGAGTCCCGGAATAAAATCCACTGCGGGATACCGAGTCAATGCAGGTCATCCCTCATATAATCAGAGATATGACCGAACTTTGGGATACAGCCAATGAAGTGCGCATCCGTGCACATGACCCGCTCCAAGCACCCTTACTGTCCAGTAGAGAGCAGCATAGAGAGGGCAGCAGTAGTCAAGGTGGGTGGCAACAAAAGAATGGATAAGAGTTGTGGAAGCATTAAAGGTAAGAGAGCAAGAGATAATTTTTTAAAATTTACTGGTAATTTGATATAGCGCTCCTTCAAGGTTATCTACTCAGGAGTGCTCCCAGTCCAACCCTGGTCAAATAACACAGTCTTAAGAAGATAAAGAAATGAGACAGAAAGACCAATAGGTATTTGACGAAGGATAACAAGAGCTCATTCTAGGTCACAGGGCCAGCCATGGAGAAAGCATGGCGCTGCCTGATTGCAGTCCATGAGTGGGGAAAATAAGTTCCTCTTATGCAGCTGAGCAGCGGCGCTGGGCATGCGTGGTGGAGCAGCTGAGCTCCTGCAAGTATAAAGGGGCTAAACCCTCAAAACAGCGCCAGACCAAGACAGAAATTCTGTAAGCAATGCGCTGTGGGTAAGGGAACCAGTGGAGTACATTCCGCATGAATTCTATCGTCGTTGGTCAATATGGCCGACGATCTTGCCTTTCTGTTGTTATGGCAGATTTTTATGTCTGTGGCGAAACTCGCTCGTTCTTTTTTGAATATTCTGATGTTTACTGATGTCGAGTATCGAGTTTCTGACTTTTCTTCATCAGTGTCGTAAGCGTTTGAAGTGCCACGTTTCCAGGGTTGTACTGTCCGTCGCTGCACTTCGCACTTTATGCTTCTCAACTCTGTAGACACTGAAAATGCTGTTAAACCACCATCATCGTGAATCGGTACTAGAAACTGTCGGCTGGACTCTTCGTGTAGCCAACGCGTAGGAGTTCGACGGTGGTTTACTTGTGCTACTCGAGCGGCGTTTTGCCTAAGGATGACTCTGTCGTGACGTTGCCATCAATAGGCTTGAGCTATGTGATTGGCACCGTTGATGGCTGCCAGATTTGTCTTGTATTTGTTTTTTGTGTGTCGTGTTTTGTTTTTTATATATGCTTGTAAACCAGAGTGCTTTTTGCAGCTGGTACATTAGAGAATATACTTACTTACTTACTTATTATTACTAAGCTTTATTATTACTTCTGTGTATAATTTTACATCTCTGACCTGTAACTTGGTGCGTTATGTCACCCTGATTGTCTTCGAAATTAAACGAATATACTCTATATGTACTCAGAGACTCGGCCAAACTTGGGAATGTAGCCTATGAGGCATGCAGCTGTGTGCAGGACCCTATTTAGGGGGCTTACTCGACAGATCGGAAGTCCACCATATATTTGGCGCTGCAGTAGTGCAAATGTTAAACTACAAACGCTAGGAGTCAAAGAACGGGAAATGACCTTGAGCTGCCGAAGCTGGTAGTAACAGCTGCGACATAGAAGCTAATGTGCCGCTTAAATGTGAGTTCCTGGTCCGTGATGACTCCCAATTCCCGGCCTGAAGTGGAAAAGTGAAATGTGGATATTACAAGGATAGGGAAGATAAGTCAATTTTAGTGAGCTGCTGGGGTGTTCCAAGCCAGATAAGCTGAGTCTTATTAGGGGCTGCAATCTGGGTTCCTTTCTCACAGCGCATTTCATTTAAGATTGCATCTTTGGTGTGGTGATGCTTATGGATAATCATATAAGCACATTCCTTGTCATTTTCAATTAAAGCAAAGTTAATTTGAAAATGGATGCTCATTTATATCGTGTAAGGGACATCAAAACAAATTTGCTCTGTCGATTGTACTATACGAGATGGTTTAGCTTCAAAAGATCGCATCAAGGTCACAAGTTGTTATGTTACTAGCTTGTCGTAAAACCCAGTGAAACTTTAAGCGAGATTCAAATGTGAATGATCAATGCAAAACTTAGTCATTTGAGTTATAAGCTACTGAGCAATGTTACTTGGAAAAAGTTGTCATCTAGACGAATTTATATACCTGTAGTTTCATGAAAGAATAACCAGCAATGCCTCCTATGCAAGATGAACCACAGAAACAAAATGCATGCTATTCACAACACAGATCAAAGCATGATGCCTTGTCTGAACTTGTTTTTCATTAGATCACATCTATTTTCATAGAGACTGATGACATCTATGATATAATCTAGATCATCAACATGGTGGACTTTAGCCTAACCTCATGGCGCTGGATTGCTTTACAAGTAACACAGTGGATAGTCAACACTGGTACTTTATAGCGCCATTAAGTCAGATTAACAGACAGTCAGCTGTACAAACGGTCAGTTCAACAGTCCAGACCCATTAACACGTCTGCACTGTATCTACCATTGATTTGGGTCTTAACTGTGATACAGTTTTGACCCTTTGAGTTTGGGTCTTAACTGTGTGCTGTGCTGTCGAATGGTTAACTGCTAAAAATCATTCAACTGCACAGCAGAGAGCCAATGCTGCATAGGGAAAGTTGGAAGCTGAGCAACAAGCAATTCACTTTGTTTGGTAATGGCAGATGAGATGGACCATGACCTGTTGACCACTGACCAGTCTATGAGACCTCGTAGGCTGATTGGTGGCCACAGCAAGCCCAGTAGTTGTCTGACTTCCAACATAAATTCCAGGTAGTGGCCACCTGGAATTTATGTTGACAAATCTGGTAGAAGATGATTTATCAGTGACTTCCAGAACTTGTCTTATGAGTGTTTTGGTCAAATCAATTTCTTCTGTTACTTGCCTAGAATGCAGTGAATTGACCTTAGAGGCTGGTTTTTACTTCGTTGTAGATGGGTTATGGCACAAGAACTTTAGAACTGCTTCAAGAATATTATGAAGGCAGGACACCTAAAGTTCCTCTAATTGATGCCAATCTAGAGGATCTGAGTAAAGATCAATCTAATTATCCTGATGAGGTAAGTTGGCCATAGTGTTTGCCTGCGCATCTAATGCACAAATGTCCATTCAGTTTTCATGGCTGCAATTTTGTCATTGCCAATTTTTAAACCATTTCTTAAAATTTCAGCAGGCATGAACTCTTGGCAAATGCTTTACTTCAAACTTGTCGTTTAATCGAATTGTTTAACACGTTGACCGCCACGACTATTATTACCGCTACGCCAAGCCATAGACGCAAAATTATCAACATTTGAGATTCATGAAAAAATTAATGTTTCACTTTATTTTCACACCGGTTCTACCTCACCACCACCCTAGATGCATCCCACAACACCTCCCCATCCCCACCTCACCCCATTTCTCATCACACCGCATCATCTCCCTCCCGCCTCGCCCCATACAGCCACACCCGTTGGGGTAATTTAGTTGTTCATCTAGACCTTCTCCTCACTTTGCCCCCACCCAGCGCACTCCAACCCCATGCCACAAACGTCCAACCCTACTCCACCTCTACCCCAAACTCTGCCCCACCCAACCCATTCCCCACCCCTCCACTAGTCCACCCCGTAAAATGCTGTACATATAAAAATCATAAAATATAATATTTCACATTGTTTTCACACCGGTCCCACTGCACCACCACGCTGGCCGAATCCTACTAAACCCACCCATCCCTGCCAACCCGCCTCCACCCCACCCCGCCCAACCTCCACCTCGCCAGCATATATCCCCACCGGAATGGAGAAAATTATGATATTTCTTTCAACCCTCCCTCTTACTCCGGTCAGGAGTAAATTTTGGTTTTTCCTCCAACCCTTCTCCCCACTTTGCCCCCACACGACCAACCCCATACCCAACCCCACCCCTACCCCAACTCCGGCCCACCCCACCTGACCAATTCTCCACCCCACTCCGCCCCACACCACAAAATGCTCAACTTACGAAAATCGTGGAAATTTATGCTTCACTTTGCTTTGACCCCAACCCCACCCCGGCTCCACCCCGGTTCTACCCATCCAATCGCCACCCCATCCAAGTCCCGCCCTGCCTCACTCGACCCACCCCTCTGGAAAAAGGCGGAAAATTGTTTTTACCCATTCTAGATGTATTATTGAAACGCCTGATGATTAAATAACAACAGTTATCTGAAGGACGAGTTAACTCGTCCGTGGCGTGTGCGTAATCTTTTGAAGGACGAGTTAACTCGTTCTTGGCGGCCAATGTGTTAAATCTGTTTAAAAATTTGAGTTTATGTGCTGTTTCTTTGTTGGCAGACAGCCTCTTTGCTTTGTGAACAAGTTTTGCCGAAAGAGGATCTTCCACCACTTCTTGTTAGTCTAAACCATCGTGCCAAGGAGAACCTTGACTACATTGGAGTGAGCTATGGAGTCACTGCAGAACTGCTCAAGTATGTTTAGTTTATTTGTTCTAAGCAGGATGGCTCGGCTATAACCATGTCGGATTTCATTGTAAGTTCCTGACTTGTTTCCTGGACAATTTGGAGCTGGACAATTCGGAACCAGACAATTCAGAGCGGACAATTCGCAGTGGTCAAGATTTATTCTCATCAATTCAATTTCTACTGAGCCAGGAATTATTTTTCATCAACCCAACTTTTATCTTAGCGACAATTGCTTCCATAAATCCAACTTTCATTTAGCCAACTTCCATTTAAGCAATGATATTTGCATCAATCCAAGTTCTATGTTAGCAATAATTATTTTCATGAATCCAACTTCTTTTTTAGGCAACAATATTTTCATCAAACCAGCTTCTATTGAAGCAAGAATTATTTTCATTTCAATCCAAGCTCTGTGTTTGCAAAAATTATTTTCATAATTCCAACTTCTATTTGAGCACAAATATTTTCATCAATCCAACATCTGTTGAAACAAAAATTATTTCCAATCAATCAAACTTCCATTTGAGCATGTTCAATATTTCCATCAGTCCAACTTCTATTTCAACAAATAATTTTGTCAATCCACTCCAGATTGTCCATTTCGAATTGTTTGGCTCCAAATTGTCCTGTCAGGGCTTCTATTTCTCTAAACAACCGTGCTTAATGCCTCTCCTTCCCTTCCTAGGCCCGACTTCCCTCCTGGCATATGTTATCTAGTCCCTTCCTCTCGAGGGAATGGTGGTTTCTAGGGGAACAAACGAGCATCCGGCAGATGATTTCCAAGGCACATTGCAATGTGCATGGGAGGGGTCCCATAAGATTTTTTATTTTCACATTGCAATGACAGCATTTTAAGCTGTCATCTTAAAAAATTAGGACTCTAGGACTACTATTTCAGTGCTGATTTGATAAGAGTAGTCTAAGACTTTAAATAAATGTACTCAAAATAATTATAACTTTTTTTGCTTCCACATTATAATGGTAGCATTTTAGGATGTCATCTTAACAAAGTTACTCTATTTTAGATAAAAAGAGTGGCTTAAGATTTAAATATATATAGCCTACTTAAAATTGCTATGATAATTTCTTCATTTATCAAATTCAGCAACTCATTTCTGCTGCTGCTGGACTATTTTAATGAATAATTGCAGACAGGAGTAAAATTATGTAGCCTACTTTGCTGCACTGGAATCAGCTTATCTCTATTGTGTAAGACAGTGCTGAATTGTTGACCAAAACACAATTAGCAGAAATTGTTACACATGGTACACAAACGAAGCAAGAAATAGTGCCTCTGATCAGTGTGCACTGCAAGAGACGTTCTATAAATTTATGGATACAATAAAATACAGTACAATGCAGTGATGATGTTGCATTACTAAGTATTCAAGGAACAAAACATTTTGAAATATGAGTCTGAAATTTGAAAGATATACCTGGAGAGAAAAGATTTGGTTCTACACAAATAGTATAAATTTGTACAAATTGATTAACAGTAAATTATGCTGATTATAATAATGTCTACTTGCTGGTGTTATTACTGAAACATTTTTTATTAAACTCAAAACTGTCCTTTTTTGCCGTGCTAGAGTCGGGAGCACTTCTGAGTAGTCCCCTTGAAGAAGTGCTATATAAATTCTTGAATGAATGAATGAATGAATAACATGATGGTATCATTTACTAAAATTTTATTACGATATATTATAACAATCAATCAATCGTAATTTATATAGCGTCCCTCAAAGGTACCTACTCAGAGGCGCTCCCAGCCGAGATCAAGCGAAAAAAGTCTTCAACAGTTTGTGAAATTGAGAACAGCTTGGGAGGTGTCGCATAGTCAAGGGATGTCTATTCCAGGTTGTTGTACCAACCACAGAGAACGAACGCCTCTGCATTGTTGCAAAGCGAGCGAAAGGAGCCATTAAGTCACCATGGACAGCAGAGCGGAGTGCGCGGCGGCCTATGTAAGTGGAAAGAGGGAGGCAAAGCTCGCATACATAAGAGGGTGCCCAGCCTGATAAGTATCACCACACCAAAGATGCAATCCTAAATGAGATGCGCTACGGGAAAGGAAGCCAGTGCAAGACCTCGTGCATATATTGAGATACACGGTTGTACTTGGTGAACCCCCAATTAGTCATGCGCCAGCCTGGTGGACCCTCTCCAACCTCTCGTTCCGAGCACGCAGGAGACCAGCAAAGATGGAGGCATTGGAGGCACAGTAGTCGAGGCGGCTCAGCACAAATGCATGAACAAGAGAAGCTGCAGCTTTAGAAGTCAAAGAGTGAGGCAATGACCCTGAGCTGCCGCAGTTGGTAGTAGCAGTTGCAGCACACTTGATCTACATGAGATGCAAGGGTGAGTTCAGAGTCCAGAAGTACCCCGAAGTCACGCACCACCGAAGAAAAAGTCATAGATGGGAATTAGGACATAGCCGGGGGCTGACCCGGATAAGGGGTCATTGCATAATTACGTAACGCTCGAGGGTGGGTGGGTGGGGTCATTGAAAACGTTACGAAACGTTACGTGGGTGGGTGGGTGGGGGATGCTGAACGTTACGTAACGCCATTAAAAAAATATATTAATGAATATTAAACTTCCATCGAATGACACTTCAGACATGATGTGGTTGAAGTTTAAAACTTCGGGACATTGATTTAAAGCATAACCGAAGTAGATCTATTTATCTGAATAAGATTCGGCAGCAGACACCAGTTACATGGCATGCAAGTCAGTTCTGTTCTCTCGTTTGTGCAAACCGGAAACCACTCTTCGAATGGTTTTGATAGTTTGACCAACGGAACAACGTGGTAGGTCTAATTCAGGGTGAGAATTGCCGGGGGGGTTGGGGGGGTTCAACCCCCCCAGTCTTTTTTGGAGCCCCATGTTAAAGTATGTTTTTCAAGCCCAAATTCCAAGTGTATAATGGTCCAACCCCCCCAGTTATTTTTCCACAATTCTCATACTGGTCTAATTGCCAATGAATTACTGACATCTAACTCTAAGAACCATTTTGAAGCATGTTTTACTTAGTGGACACGATCTCAAACATTTAAAATTAATGCTCAACAAACGCAGCAATATTTCTATTAATAATTATCAAAGTGCCCAGACTATGGAAATAAATGGCTCATCTTAATTTTGATTAACTGTTAATGAGCCATTTAGTCCATGAAAGTTTTCAGCAGTGCAAAATTTTATTATTGCGGTAAAATTTAAGAAAATTGCAGTTCACGCATGACTGTCATATATAAAATATTGTGTATATTTTAAGCCTATAGTCTACTGTCAAATAATAGGCCTAATTCGCATGTACGCTTATACTAGGTCCTATATTAAATTCGCTATGAAGATATGAATTACAATTACGCGCTCACATAAGCCAATAATAGAACTAAATCTCAACTGAATTTTCGTAGCAATCGTTACGTAACGCTGGGGAGGGTGGGTGGGTGGGTCAAGAGCAACGTTACGAAGCGTTACAGGGTGGGTGGGTGGGTCAAAAACGGTCATTTTCGGCGTTACGTAATTATGCAATGACCCCTAACCGAAATTGCCAGTTCCGAGCCGGGTGGGTAATTATGAATAGCATACCACACATCATTGAAGGGCTTAACAGCTAACCTGCTAAATCTCTCACCTGCATTATAGTACAATGAACAGACAATCACAGAACAGACTCTCTACTGATGGGGGTTGGTTGCTTTATATTAGACTATCCTATTTCAAACAGCCTACCAGCAAGAGGATGAGGAAATAGGAGGAGGGGAGAGTTTGTATCACCCTCTTCCATAGCTATATAGGTCTGCCAGTGGTCATCTGTTATTAATCCCTTATCTCTAAAGTCTGTTTCGTCTGTCACACCCTCATTCCATGCTGTCTCTCCTCCTTCTTCCTCCTCCTGCCTTTCCCCTCTACTACCCCATCTTCAGAGGAACAGTGGTATACAGTTAAGGAGAAGAGGAAGGGGATTAGTATATATATATATATATATATATATATATTAGAAGAGTGACACCCTCTTTCATGCTTTCTCCCCTCTTCTTCCTCCTCTTTCTCTTCTATTACCCCTTCCTCTTCCTCCTGCTGCTTGGCTGTTTGAAATAACTAACAGGGAAGAGAAAGGAGGTGATGAAGGAGGAGGGGAGGAACAGTGGTAGAGGGTTAGGAAGAACGGAGGGGGGAGGGGGAAAGAGCGTATATACAGGTGCTGCTCACTGACCATAGCTACATAGGTCGGCCAGGCCCAGTGGTCATCTGTCAATAATCCCTTATCTTTAAAGTCTGTTTGGTCTGTCACACCTTCATTCAAGTCAGAGAGACTCTATAGGATTTGTCAGAAGAGATACCTTCCACCTGCTTTTACCCATAGGAAGCCAGACGATTGCAGGTAATATCATCTCATTCTACACTCCAAGTATTAAGTCTGTAGCTTCCTATGGGTAAAAGCTCGCTTGGAGCTGAGCCGCGAACCCCGCCGCCGCGGGTAACGTATGTCACCTCCATCTGCGTCATGCGAGTCGCATTGCCGTCCATATGCGCATTCCTAAACAACCGCCGCATTCACCTGGTAAAGATTTCGATGTGATGAGAATTTTTATAGCCCTACGTGTAAATTTCTGCTAAAGCCGCAGTTTGTTGGGATTGCCTTGTTTCACATTTCACCTAAAATGCCCTATACTTCGACTCTCTGAACCCTACAATCGCAGTTGTTTATTCCCTCAAACGCGCCCTGTTGCTGATATTTATGACTCCGCTTTGAATTTTTATAGCGCCACACATAAATTTTCGCTAAAGTCACAGCCTGTGGAATAGCACGGTTGAGTATTTTACCTGAAATGTCTTATACTTAGCCTCTCTGAACCCTACAATCGTAGTTCTTTATTCCCTCAAACATGCTTCGTTACTGCAATTTATGACTCATCTTAGAATGTTTATAGCGCCACGCATAAATTTCCGCTGAAGTCACAGAGTGCGGAATCACGATGTTGGAAATTTTATCTAAAATGCCTTATGCTTCGACTCTCTGAGCCCTACAATCAAAATCGTGCCTCTAAAATAGGTCTATGGATTGAGAAACATAAGTTGGAAAATCTAGTGATCAAATTCTTATGTGTGTTGACAGAGTGAAAGTTTTCAAACCTATAAGCCTCACATCCCATTTCCTTCCTCTCCCTCCCTCACTCCCTCCTCCTCCTCCTTCTCCTCCTCCACTTCATCCTCTTGCTCTGACTCAACTCTACCACTTCTCATCATAAAACGAACAACCCAACCTGTACTTTAATTCCGACATTTTAGAAAATTGTAAGATATTTTGAAAATGCAATCTCTTTCGGTCGTTCCGCTTCTCAGCCTGATATTTTTTTTTGTTGACATCTAAGCGCTTCTCAGCTTTGTACCTTTGCTCGAAAATTGCTCTGATTCCAGCAATTCTTACAGTTTTGTCTCCTGTGTGCTTTATTCACATCTCATATCTAAGCATTTCTGCATCTCAAACGTTCGTTCTCTGACGAAGCATAATTCATTTTCCACTATCTCTGTCGCATAAAATTGAACCATTGCGCGAAAATTAATAATGTTTGCATGTATCCTATGTAAGAAAGTGAAAAATAGATGTTTTCTGTGAACAGCCTGTTGTGTGATTCTGTGATCTTGGGCTTAGACATGTAAGCCGATGGAAAAGCCCACCTCACGGAGAAAAGAAGGTTGAGTTCTGTTGAAATATTGAGATTATTCACGTGAGAAGTTGAAATATTTACGTCTTAGCGAAAAGACTGGTGAACTAATGCTCTTAGTATTGTTAGACAGGGAAAAGTTGAGCCTTTGCTATCCACAATGTTTGGCGTGGATGAGGAGGAGATGAAGGAGAAGGAGGCGAAGGTGGAGGAGGAGGATGAGACGTGGAGGATGAGCAGTTGAAGGAGATGGCGGAGATGGTGGAGGTGTAGGAAAGGAGAAGGTGAAGACGAAGGAGGTTGAGTGGTGGAAGCGGTGGGGAGGAGAGGTGGAGGATGAGAAGCTGAAGGAGGCGGAGGAGATGGTGGAGAGGAAAAGGAGGTGCGGAGGATGTGGAGAAGGAGAAGAAGGTTGAGGAGTCGGAGGAGAAGGAATGTGTAGGAGAATGAGGAGGAGGCGAAGGAGGAGGGGAGGAGGATGATGAGAGGTGGAGGATGAGAAGTTCAAGGAGGTGTAGGAGATGGTGGAGGTGTAGGAAAGGAGAAGAAGGTGGAGGAGAAGGAGGCTTAGACTGAGTGGTGGAAGCGGTGGGGAGGATGAAAAGGAGGAGGAGGATGAAAAGGAGGAGAGGTGGAGGATGAGAAAGTGAAGGAAGCGGAGGAGATGGTGGAGAGAAGAAGGAGGTGCGAAGGATGTGGAGAAGGAGAAGAAGGTTGAGGAGGCGGAGAAGAAGGAAGAGGAGTAGGAGAAGGTGGGGAGAAGGAGGCTGAGTGGTGGAATCGGTGGGGAGGAGGAGAAGGAGGCTGCGTGGAGGAGTCGGAGGCAAAAAAGAGGAGGAGGAGGAGAGAAGGTTGAGGCAGAGGAGGAGGAGAAGATGTATGACACGGCGGAGAAAGTGGTGGAGGAGGAGGAGGTTCGGAGGACGCATGGAAGAGGATAAGGATGAGGAGGAGAGGAGGGGAGAAAGCTGAGGTGGAGGAGAGGTTGTGGGGAGGAGGACAAGAAATGTTGCATGTGGCCATTTGGGTCGTGCCATGTGTTGTATGTTTCTTTTATATTGGTAGTTAGCAGCTCAAGAAATGCTGAAAAAGGCGAATACTTGCTATATTTTGGGGTAACTTAAAGATAGAAATGCATGATTTGTGGATATTTTCGAATAAAATGGCGATTTCTTGATTTATTTTTGAATAATTTAATGTTAGAAATGTTCAATTAACCCTTACCCGCCGGAATTGTTTTTTATACCTATCCTGTTAATGGGGTCACGGGTGACCCCATCCGGCGGGAAAGAGTTAATGGTTATTTTTAATAACCTGGTGAAATTTGACCATATTTGTGATTAGTTTAAGGTATAAATGACCGATTTATGAATATTTTCTAATAAATTGGCTAAAATTTGTTATATTTGTGGGTAATTTAAAGATAAAGATGGCAGATTTATGACTATTTTCCAATAAAATGGTGACTATTTTTTAATGTTTTTGGATAATTTAAAGATATAAATGATTTATTTATGAGTTTTTCAAATAACTGGGAATTGATTGCCATATTTTAGGTAATTTAAATATAAAGAGGTTCGATTTATGGGTATTTTAGATCAAAATGGCGAATAATGGTTACATTATAGGATAATATAAAGATACAAATCATCAATTTGTGGATATTTTCCAATAAAATGGGGAGTAATTGCCATATTTTGGTATTATACATATGCCATCTCGCGGTCTGACTGGTTCGTCGTTAGAGTTTCACACTCCCTGACTGGACAGTTCTTAGGTATATAATGTAAAGATGTATGCGGAGATAGAAGACTATTGCGAATATTCTGGGGTTTGATAGAAACCGCTTATTTCCTATGGATTGGAAGGGTGATTGATATGATAATTCATAGTCTTAGTTGCCAAAAATCTTGAAAAGTTATGTAGTAAAGCTAAAATAACGAACGATATAAATAATATTTAGTGCAATTTCGAATAAAGTATGAAATGGGTAATAAACTGCTTATCTTTGACTAATACATACATTGTTTGATCGAAAAAACATTTTTCTAGCAATATAAAACTGAATTAAAATTAAAGGATCCCAGCTGGTATCGAACCGCGTACCTGCTTCTTTGCTTCCCGGCACCCTAGTCTCTCGGCCACAAGACCACACGTTTATGAACGCATGTAAAGGACTACACTATGAGGCAATGATATTGTTGAATCGCTACAAAGAATATAATTTCAAGTGCGTAGTATTATGACTAATATATTTAAACACATGGTTTTATTTTTGCTGAGGTGTCATTATAATATTATACGCTTTCAGCGTACATGGCTTGTGAGGTGGCGCCCCCTGGCGACTGATTGTAGCTATATTCTTGCTAGATTTAAGAAGAACTTCAAATAATAAAAATAAATTATTCTGCACTTATATAATGTTTATAAACTCTTCGAATTATATAGTAATTGCTTAGTAATGTTATGACCGCACAATTCCTTGGCTAAATGTCGAAATTATGTTCGATTCGTACGAATCGCCTGAGACACCACAATTATTCATGTCTAAATCACACATAGGTTCTGCAAGCCTTCAGGTTTGTGTTTCCAAAACTGTCTGTTGATAGTTATTTATGGATCTGTCACTTGGAGCGCTTTGTAAAATCAGCGTTTCTTGTTGGCTAGTACTTTACGAATTTATTTATGTAGCGCTTTTGCAGGAATGCATAATGCTCTTACATGGGGATGGGAAATTCGTGCATGGCCTTATGCTATTGGGTATGGATATTCACTTTCGGTGGTCGATGGCTCTCTATTTCCAGTCAGGTCACCATTTCCGGATTAACGGAGATCGCGTAGATTAGGTTTGAGCTGCAATGCAACAATTCCTATCTAGGGTTACACAGCAGCGTTGCTAAGCACTGTGGGGTTCCAGAGCTTGACTATTACACATAATAGGTTTGAGCTGCAATGCCATAATAATATGTCCTATCTAGGGGATAGAGATGCTAAGCAGAGTAGGTTTGTGGAGCTTGGTTGTTACACAGATTAGGTTTGAGCTGCAGTGTCACAGTCCTATCTAGGGTTAGAGAGATGCTAAGCAACGTAGGGCTGCAGTGTCAAGAGTTGCCCTTGTGAATATCTTTAGGCCATTATTGTATGCTTATATAATTGTATCTATGTTGTGCTATGTCTTAGGCCTATATAATTATTATATGCTTAAAGGAACATTGTGACAATATTATAATATATACTTAGTGCCACATAGCTATATATATTAATGTGTCGATGGTCGTCGATGGTCGTTGGGTCCAAGAAGGTGTGCTGGGGGTAAAGGTCATCTGTCTGGAGGCGGATAGGCTATATAGGCAAGAGTACAGACTGTCTAGAGGTCAATCGTCGTGAGTCGTCAGAAGTCAATCGTCGTCAATCGTCGGAGGTGAATCGTCGGAAGTCAACCGTCGGAGTCCAGTGGTCGGAAGGCGAATACGGAGCACAACAGTGCTGCCAGGCGAATACGGGGCACAACGGTGCTACCAGGCGGGTTTACGGGGCACAACCGTGCTGCCAGGCGAATACGAAGCACAACGGTGCTACGGTGCTATCAGACGAGGACGGAGTCATCTTCTCCGCCACGTCTACGACAGGAGGTGGGCGGTGTCTGAGAGCGGAAACTTCTCCGCCACTTCTACGACCGGAGGTGGGCGGTGCCGGAAGGCACTCCTCTACAAGACGCGGTCAGCGGTCGTGACTGGAACGCCAGCAGGACTGCAACTCTGGACGCTGGGTTCTTCTTCCATCCTGGAACGAGGAAACGGACGAAGTCGACTTCAGAACGGAGCAACCGAACCAGACCAGTGAGCCGACAGAAGCCCTTCGCTGTGAAACCCGTAGGACTTCTTCACACCTACAGAAACTGTCGCCATGCGAACGGTAACGTGAGTCATCGACCAGTTGTTGGGTGGGGTCTGGGGGAGGGCACGACCATCGATTAGGGCGCTATAGATTTAATCTATCGACGATATTATTTTTCTCTATATGTATTATGTCTTTCAGTTTAATTTCAGTTGTCTTTTTACCTTAATAATTTCTAAACGAGTTCTGTGCTTTGTTCTATAGTCTAGTATTTCGATAATAGTCTTAAACACCCTGGTCCGTAATAGGCTAGGGCCTAACTCACCATTAAAGATAACTCATGACAATGTGGTGGCAGCGGTGGGATGGTTGAGTTTGTTTAGGCTAGTGTCGGGGTATTAGTATAACATAGCTTTCATTATCTCGATAGAATTAGACGGGGATTTAGGCACTGATAGACGATTTAGCTAAACGCATTGAAGCATTGCTAAAGATTGTTTATGCTAGGATAGGGTAGGTGTTGTACGCTGCATAAAATAGGCCAGCGGGATTGTTTAAAGACATACTTCTTTTAGCGTCGCCTATAGTGGGGTCTAAGATAATTATCTAGACTGAATAGACTAGCATTTGTTGCTGAGGGGATATTCTGTTTCAGTTTAGCCCAGTCTGCTAATTATTTCTCGACATGGAGCAATTGATAGCACTTGCCGAAAGGAGTGGCTTGAAAGGGCCTGAGCTTCTTCAGTTTGTGGAAAAGCACACAGCGGATGAGGAAGCGCGACAGAAACGGATTCTTGAGCAAGAAGAGCGAGCAGCTGACAGAGAGTTGCGCAAGTTTGAGATGGAGCGTCAGGCTAAAGCAGAAGCAGAACAAAACGCACTCAAGAAGTTGGATATGGAGCAACAGGCTAAAATCGTAGCCGAAGATAATGCAATGAAGAAGCTGGATTTTGAGAGACAAGCAAAAGCCGCAGCCGATGAATGCGCAATGAGAAAATTAGAATTAGAAAGAAAGATGAAGACAGAGGCGCACGAGCAGGCATTGGAAATGCAAAAGGAGCAGCATGAGCAATCCATGGCTTTGGAAAAAGCTAAGCTCGAAGGGAAAGCTATGCGGCCGGGTAGCATCAGAAGCGTGAGTGAAAACGCAGCATCGGAAGAGGATGGTGAAGAGGATGAGGAAGAGGAGCGGACCTCGGATTGAACAGTCAATGCGAGGAAAGGACCAAAGCTGCCTCCATTTGAGGATGGCAAAGATAATATGGACGCTTATCTGAGAAGATTTGAGAAATATGCGTCTATTCGAAAATGGAAAAAGCAAGAATGGGCAGTTTATTTAGCCGCGCTTTTGAAGGGACGCGCTTTAGAAGTGTATGCGCGTATGCCGCCTGAACAATACGACGATTATGACGCATTGAAAGATGCTCTTCTGAAAAGATATCAAATGACGGAGGAAGGCTTTCGCAAACGGTTTAATACTAGTAGACCGGAAACAGGTGAATCGCCTCAACAATTCATCACTAGGTTAGAAAGCTACTTGATGAGATGGATTGAGCTTGCCAAAGTCACTCAAGACTTTGAAGGACTGAAGAGTTTGCTGGTAAAGGAGCAGTATCTCTCTGTCGTGAGCAAAGAATTGTCGCTTTTCTTGAGAGAAAGAGCGCCAAAAGATCTTCAGGAACTAGCTAAATTAGCGGAGACCTACACGGAGGCACACGACGGAAGGTTGAAGCAGCCATACCAGTCGAACTTCGCAGAAAAAGAAATAAGAACAGAGAGAAAATTTCTCAAGCCAGACTTCACTAAGGAAAATGAGAGGACTGGAAGGAAAGACCAAAGTCGTAATGGGGCTACTGATAGGCTTTGTTTTTTCTGCAATCGGCCCGGACATTCATATAATTCTTGCCGATTTAGAATGAATAGGCCTACTTCACAGAAAGCAGCAGGAATGCAGACTTCCTGGAAGCCTAGAAATGCACAGAAACAAAAAGCTGAGAACAGGGATAAACCAACATCTTCTGCAGTTGATCAGAAAACGCATAAAACGACAGCAACTTCTACTGATCCAGAAAGGACGCTGGTCAAGGAAGGATGTGATGAAAACGCTGGTCAGGCGTTGAAAAATCTGTCGGATGATGAAGATGTCGAACTAAGATGTGGTTGCAAAGCGCACGTCATAGCTGAAGCAAGTAGACCGGGAAAATACGGAACTGATATGAAAACAACGATAGGTTATGTAGGTGATCAGCAGGTCGAAGTGCTTCGAGACACCGGATGCTCGTCAGTTGTTGTAGCCAGGAAGCTGGTGAAAAAGAATCAGATGACGGGGAAGCATGAATTGTGCATTCTGATTGACAAAACTATGAGGAAAGTGCCAACCGCTATTATTGAAGTCAGAACGGACTACTTCACAGGGAAAGTGAAAGCGCTCTGCATGAAGGAAACGCTATACGACCTCGTAATTGGAAATATATCTGGAGCGGAACTACGGCCCAGATCCTTTGACAAGAGCACTGAAGTGCATGAACAAGACTTGTTAATTGACGCAGGGAAAGATGAGATGAGTGCCGAAGAGCAGTTAAACGTGACGTCAGCCGTGGAGACTCGAAATATGAAAGAGAAAGCGAAAGCATTGCCAAAGCAGTTAAGAGTCCCAGAATTTCAGAATGAAGTCACATTGGAAACGCTGAAGAAGGAGCAGGCTGAAGACAGTTCATTGAAGAAATGCTGGGAGTATTCAGCACAGAAAGAAACACCTGTCAAGAACGATGTTGATCGCGTCGTACGCTTTGATGTGGAACGAGGGTTGCTGTACCGCAAGTTTCGATCACCACATCATAACTTCGGCGATGAAGTAAAGCAGCTGGTAATTCCATCTAAGTTGAGAACCAGAGTAATGGAAATAGCCCATAGCTCAATTCTTGGAGGACACTTGGGCATTCACAAAACTCAAGAGAGAATTCTATCGCAATTCTTTTGGCCAGGATGCTACAGTGATATTGGAAGGTATTGTCGATCCTGCGACATATGTCAAAGAACCTTGCCGAAGGGGCGAGTTCAGAAAGTGCCGTTGATTAAAATGCCGATAATCGACACGGTCTTTAAGAGATGCGTGGTCGACCTGATTGGACCACTTCCATGCTCGGAGTGAGGACACCGATACATCTTAACATTGGTGGATTGTGCAAGCCGCTATCCTGAGTGTATCGCGCTTAAGCAAATTGACACCTGTTCTGTTGCAGAAGCATTACTTAGCATCTTTTCAAGGATGGGTGCCCCATTGGAGTTGCTGAGTGATAATGGATCACAGTTCACAGGAGCAATGATGAAGGACGTAGGTCGACTTCTGTCGATAAAGCAACTATTCAGCACTCCATATCACAGTCAGAACTGTGGATTGGTTGAACGATATAACGGAGTCATTAAACAAATGCTTCGGAAGATGTGTGCAGAGAAAGTGAAAGATTGGGATCGATACTTAGATCCTTTGATGTTCGCATATCGTGAGGTCAGTAATGAAAGTACGGGATTCAGTCCATTTGAGATGATTTACGGAAGGCATGTGCGAGGGTCCATGGCTATCTTGAAAGAACTGTGGACTAAAGACATTGCAGAACCAGAGGCGAAGACGACTTATGAGTATGTTGTCGATCTTAGGAATCGTCTTCAAGAGACTTGTCATTTGGCGCAAGAAAATCTGCAAAGAGCCGCTGATAAATATAAGCGCAATTTTGACAGGCATGCGAAGCCTCGAAAGTTTGATCCAGGCGATAAAGTACTGCTACTGTTGCCTACAGAAAGCAACAAACTGCAGATGCAATGGAAAGGTCCATTTCAAGTACTGAACGGTTTGGAGAAGCTGATTATGTAATCCAGTTTCCTCACCGAACAAAGACGTTCCATGCGAACATGCTGAAACGCTATTATGAGCGGCAAACAGAGAGCGAGAATAGATCGAGTGAGGGGGCAGTGAACGACGAAACGCAAGCTGTAGGAGCAGCTGTTGTCGTCGAAGAATTGTCTGATGCAGAGATGAGAATGACAGGGGAAGGAAATCTGCCACTCTTTAACAATCTACAAAGAGAAACTTACAAAGATGTGGAGATAGGCCAGGCTCTGTCAATAGATCAGAAGAAGGAGGTCGAAAACCTCTTGGAAGAATTCCAAGACATCTTCAGTGATGTGCCAGGAAGGACCAACCTAGTTAGACATCGGATGCAGCTAACGTCGAAGGTTCCAGTGCGGAAAAGACCATATCCTGTGCCTTCTGCAATGAGGCAAGAGGTGGACAATGAAATCGATGACATGATCAGGTTAGGCCTTATTGAGCCTTCAAAAGCAGCATACGTCTCTACTATGTTGCTAGTGAGTAAGTGGGATAGATCATCATCCTTTAATCTATCTTCGAGGAGCTAATCCAGTCAATGGGAGACTAATGCGCTGGGCTTTAATTTTGCAGCCTTATTGTTTCACTATACGCTCCATAAAAGGGTCTGAAAATGTGGGAGCTGACTGTCTAAGCCGCCATTTGTAGGCCTTAATAGGAACTAGGATAAGTAAACCTAGATATTGACAGGGCAATCGTTTTAATTTAGTTGTAAAGAAAAGCTAAAGTTAGTTTTCTCTTAAGTGTGGGGCCATTGTCACGAGTTGCCCTTGTGAATATCTTTAGGCCATTATTGTATGCTTATATAATTGTATCTATGTTGTGCTATGTCTTAGGCCTATATAATTATTATATGCTTAAAGGAACATTGTGACAATATTATAATATATACTTAGTGCCACATAGCTATATATATTAATGTGTCGATGGTCGTCGATGGTCGTTGGGTCCAAGAAGGTGTGCCGGGGGTAAAGGTCATCTGTCTGGAGGCGGATAGGCTACATAGGCAAGAGTACAGACTTTCTAGAGGTCAATCGTCGTGAGTCGTCAGAAGTCAATCGTCGTCAATCGTCGGAGGTGAATCGTGGAAGTCAACCGTCGGAGTCCAGTGGTCGGAAGGCGAATACGGAGCACAACGGTGCTGCCAGGCGAATACGGGGCACAACGGTGCTACCAGGCGGGTTTACGGGGCACAACCGTGCTGCCAGGCGAATACGAAGCACAACGGTGCTACGGTGCTATCAGACGAGGACGGAGTCATCTTCTCCGCCACGTCTACGACAGGAGGTGGGCGGTGTCCGAGAGCGGAAACTTCTCCGCCACTTCTACGACCGGAGGTGGGCGGTGCCGGAAGGCACTCCTCTACAAGACGCGGTCAGCGGTCGTGACTGGAACGCCAGCAGGACTGCAACTCTGGACGCTGGGTTCTTCTTCCATCCTGGAACGAGGAAACGGACGAAGTCGACTTCAGAACGGAGCAACCGAACCAGACCAGTGAGCCGACAGAAGCCCTTCGCTGTGAAACCCGTAGGACTTCTTCACACCTACAGAAACTGTCTCCATGCGAACGGTAACGTGAGTCATCGACCAGTTGTTGGGTGGGGTCGGGGGAGGGCACGACCATCGATTAGGGCGCTATAGATTTAATCTATCGACGATATTATTTTGCTCTATATGTATTATGTCTTTCAGTTTAATTTCAGTTGTCTTTTTACCTTAATAATTTCTAAACGAGTTCTGTGCTTTGTTCTATAGTCTAGTACTTCGATAATAGTCTTAAACACCCTGGTCCGTAATAGGCTAGGGCCTAACTCACCATTAAAGATAACTCATGACATGCAGTCCATTCGTCGTCAGGAAGCCAGTGCAAGGATTCAGCATGGTTCCAGTCCAGGTATTCGGTGGGGAGCCAGTTCAGGGATCCTCTGCTGAAGTAGGGTGTCAGTCTAGGTGTCCTTGCTAACTTCCAGCGACCTTGGGTCACTCCCAACGGCCCCAGGAAGCGCGCTGGGCACTTGCGGTAGCAGGGAACCAGCGTATCAGCTGTCTAGAGAGCAGAGAACCAGAGTGGTGCGCCAGAAGCGGCCCTTACATCACTACTGTCCCCATTGCTTGAAGCATGGTCTCAATGGCTGCGAGTGGAGGGCAATATGCAGATATGCCTGTGTGTCATTTGCATACAGCTGGTGTAGCACGCTGTAAGATGTTAAGAGTGTGCCAATGTCAGAAGTGTTGAGCAAGTAAAGTAAGGGAGCCAGGACAAAACCTTGTTGGAGACCAAATGGAGCCGGGGCACAGGGTAACCTACTTTCTCCCAACTGGGCCACCCTGCTAAAAAAAGATGTGATCCACTCAAGTGGATGGGCAGAGAGTCCAAAAGAGATAGAGAGGCGTATAATTAATATATCATGATCGACTGTGTCGAATGCTGCACTGACGTCGAAAAGGGGTAGTAGGGTCACCCACCCACCCCATCCATGGCACCGTAGCAGTCAGCTAGCAAGTGGAGCAACAGCGTTTCAGTGAAATGGCCCTGAGAAAGCCTGACTGATATTTCGAAAGCAAGTTGTTAGTGCTTAAGTAAGTGGTAATTTGTTCTGACACAAGCTTTTCAATTGTTTTTGAGAGGAAGGAGACATTGGAGATTAGGCGAGATTAGGTGGAGTTAGACGGGTTCTTGAGGTCAAGTCCGTCATGTTTCACAGCGGGGAAGACAATGGATCTTTTCTGTGAGTCAGGCAGAGTGCCTTCTTGGAGAGACCGGTTGCAGAGGAGAGTAAGAAATGGGAGCAGATCATCTACACAATCCTGGATTAGGCTGACCAGCAGAGAATCCAGCTCACACAACTTTGGAGCAGATGACATGATGATGGAACGAAGCTTGACCAATGAGATCTCCCTCAATGTGGTTAGGCAATGGGTTCTTAGCAGGAACTCCGGAGATGGAAAACCGACGGTGTCTGCTGAGCTTTCTTTCACAGGGTACTGTGAAGTCTAAGACAGAGAATGCTGGAGTGCTCAAGCTGGAGCCAGATCCATGACGGCCCAAGAGGCGTTGAGAAGGCTGAAGATAATGATGACTAAAACATTCCATGTTGCACTTAAAATATTGCACATTCGTGCATTTGATAATGTTGCTAATGAGGACTCCAAATTGCACATGCTAAGTGGGCATTGAATGGTGATTAGTTCACCTGCTGGCCATTTAAATAGGCCTAAGGATTGAAAAGTTATTTGTTTGTGAGAATTGCCAGTTTATCTGATAATTGGTCGTAAAAGAATAGTTAACTCACACTTAATGTAGTCCATTTGATATCGTGACTTGCAAGTAAAAATGTAGGCCCTATTTGGGTAGGCCTATCTCATACCCACCTCACCACAAACGTTCGAATGCTTCAACTCACCTCAAAAGGGTTAATTTCGTGAACGAAAACGAAAAAGTTCACGAGAACGAGGATGAGAACTAAAATGATTTTCTGAATAAAAACTCAACTAAAACTAAAATGATCATCCAAAACAAAACTAAGACTAAACTGAAATGATTGATGAAGAACTAAATAAAAACTAAAAGAAAAATGATTTTCTGAACTAAAATAACACTGGCACAATATAACTTTGCAGCTTTTTCATATTTTATGAGATATAAATGTGTATTACAGAGACATCGTCACAATACCCAGCTAGTTCTTTCAGTTGATTGATTCTTGTCTAATGCAGTTCCTCTACTACTAGCTTCTGTTTTTAACATGAAGTGCATGTAATAAACTTATGAATCCTTCTTAAACCAAGTTCTAGAATCCAAAACTCCAGGTCTTCCATTGTATATCTGTTCAATCAGATGGCTTTTGAAAAATGTAGGCCTACTGAATGCACTTGTAGCTTGGTCATTGTGTTTAACTGCAAAGCCATTGCTTGTAGGTTTTTTAAAAATAAAAAATCTATTCATCCATTAAAAATTTCATGTCAGTCTCTTGTGATGAATTTCAAATGATTTGGTTGTTCAGAGATGGAGGAATTCAATGATTTTGCTTTCATACCTTTTCAAGTGTCATTCATCATCATCGTCATCATCATCATCAGGATCCATGGGCCAAAGGCCCGCAGGTGTCCACTGCAATGTTAATCACTTTTTTCCAAAGTACTCGGTCTTGTGATAGTGCTCTTAGGGCTTGCACATCATGTTTGCACCAACCTCTGATGTCTTCGATCCACTCTGTGTTCGGTCTGCCCCTCCGTCCATTACCACCCATAGTTCCCATCATTACAGTTTTTATCTTTCTATTGTCATCCATTCTGCATAAATGCCCAAACAGACTTAGTTTCCTCCTAATCACTATTTTCATTAAATCTTCCTTTATCTTTAGTCTTATTCGGACTTCCAGATTTGTCACTTTCATTGTCCAATTCAGGCATAGTATCCTCCTATAACAGTACATTTCAAATGCTAGTATTTTGTCCTGATCCGCCTTTAGAATTGTCCATGCTTCACATGCATACAGAGTGGTGCTAAACACACACGTTTTTAAGATATTTAATTTGGTCTTATAACTGATTTGTTTGGTTTTCCATATGGTATTTAGTCCTGCCATGACTCCCTTTGCCTTTGATATTCTTCGTATGCGGACGTTTCGTCACACGGACGATTCGTCAGGTGGACGATTCGAATTGTCCATAGACGAATCATCCATGGACGAATCGTCCACCTGACGATTCGTCCATGGACGAATCGTCAGGTGGACAATTTGTCAGGTGGACAATTCGTCCATGGACGATTAGTGAGGTGGACGATTCGTTCATGGACGATTAGTGAGGTGGACGATTCGTCAGGTGGACGATTAGTGAGGTGGACGATTCGTCAGGTGGACGATTCGTCACATGGACGATTCGTCACATGGACGATTCGTCACATGGACGATTCGTCTATGGACGATTCGCCCACCCATGGTGGATTACAATATGACTGACGAAAAGAATTCTTGTTACTTGAATCGTCCATAGACGAATCGTCCATGATGAATCGTCCGTAGATGAAACATCCGCAAACCATATTCTTGCCTTTATGTCCTTCGTGCAATCATTATCCCATGTCGGAAGTATACAAATTCAGTTACATTTTCAATCACTTAACCTCCCTTTCTATTGTTTCTTTACCAAATACCATTGTTTTTGTTTTGCCCATATTTATTAGTAATCCAGCATGTCTGGCAGATATGTGCAGCTCACAAACATTTTCCTGCAACCTCTCACAGCTGTTCTCTAACAAGTCAATGTCATCTGCAAATCATAAGTTAAGTCAAGTGTCATTAGACTGAGTTTTCTTTTTCAGATTCTGGAAGAAATTTGGAATGCTTGCTGTTTACATTCGTCAAACTCCCGTGAGTGTTTTTACTCCACAGACTGTAACAACACACTCAAGTACATCATCACTATTGCTTTCAAACGTCTGAAACCATTCTCGTTTTTGCAGTTTGGTGTCAGGTCGGGAATGCCTCTGAAGAGTTTCTTTTGAATTGGCGCTATATAAATTTACAATTATGATTATGATTATTACTGATATCACTAGGATTCTTAATGACCATTTAAGAATAATTGCTTCAAAGGAGTGCAGAGTCAGCCAATAATTAAGAATGAGAAGATCCTTGGTAAATTTTGCTTTTTATCTCTTTCACTGTCTGCAGATCAGTGGTTCCCAACCTTTTTTGACTGTCGGGCCACTTTTTCTAAGTTGGAGGACACGAGGGCCACTTTTTCTTAGTTGAAGGACATTAGAGCAGTGGTTCTCAATCTTCTGCAGGCCGCGGACCGGCAATAATTTTTTTGCTGAAGCTCACCGCTAACTTAAATGACGAGGGCAAACAAAATCGAATTACATGTATTATAGTATGTAAAAAGTGCTAGGGCCTCTAAGGCTATTTATAATTGGGATTAAATTTTTTTTCAATAATTAAAACTTATCCTTGCCAGCATTTAATTTATTTCTTAGTTCTCATACAATCACATTTTATAGTTACACTCAAAATTTCAATCTAGATTATAAGCGAATTTAATTTTGCTATAGGGCCCTACATTTAGTAGGCCTAAGTGGATCTGCAAAAATATAGATCTAGGTAATGACACATAACTAAAATTCTGCGATAATGATGGAAACACCGGCTCAAAATAAAGCACAGTAACCGGGGAAAAAATAGTTTTGAAAGTTGCAATTTATTTTTAACTCTTCTCCGCGGACCGGTGGTCAGTGCTCCACGGACCGGCGCCGGTCCGCGGACCACCACTTTGAGAACCACTGCATTAGAGGCCACAAGGCTAAAATTTAATTAACTAAATTCGTATGAAATGTTATAATTGAATCAAAATATAATGTTTGATGCGATTTATTAACGTCCAAATAAAATAATTTGTAATCGAAAAGAATTATTTATTCTATCATGTTCAAATTGTCAATTTTTACATGTACAGGGTGGTTACAAATTGGGAAATATCCGCAGAAAAAGTTCTATCAGTTGCGAAGATATCGCATTTTATCCGGTTTTTTGGAGCCACCGCTGCCACCCTGTATATATTTTTCGTAATTCATCGAGATGCTGTGGGCCTTTTTTGTAGGCCAGGCGGGCCACTTTTGGCCCGCAGGCCATGGGTTGGGAACCGCTGCTGTAGATGGATGGGTCCAGAGTTTAACAACAGCTTATCACATCAAAGGCCGTTGCTGTCGAAAAAAGCTTGTTTGGCATATTGCTGTATGTGGTTGATAGCAGTGTGTTGGTCAGTCTTTGTCATCGATATGCGATTATGGTATATAATAACTAGCTGTGCTACTAGGTGTTGCCTGGGAAATTTAAGGTTTTCGCCCCCCGCCCGTTGGTGAAATTGCTTCTTAAATCTGTGTAGGCGCTAACTACCGCATTAAAATTTAAAATATCCATATCTTGGGTTTTAAAGTAAATTGAGAGCAGAAAATAGTCGCGCTGTCCTACAAATTCGCATGTTATTCGGCGTTGTCCTGGGAAATTTTGATTTTTCGCTACACCCAATGTTCCCCGACAAAGTATGGACATAAACAATCTTAGTTATAATTATATTTCATTTGTTGAACTACTTTTTGTACCTAATAGCGGTGTGTCCAGCAGTTTTGTTACCAATTAGATGAATATAATAAGTTCGCGTTGCTGCCCCACCACACTCCGATAATAATCATTTTGTTGTTACTATGTTCATGTTTTCTTACCTTCCGATCTTCAGCGCACATTGGACATCGTCGTTTAATAAATGTGATTGCAAATCGGTTTGCTATGTTATTATCGCCATTGCCCACGTGACGCCTCTACGGCTAGAAATGACGTCAGAATGACGTCGCCAAAAGAAATTAAATATCGACCAAGAATAATGTAGCCTCCTATCGTTGCAGCGTGATGGCAGCCTAGGACCGTTAATAATGGCGTCTAAATTCCGCGTAAGTTTCCATATCGAAACTTAATATGTCCCTAACTCGGGTTTTAATGTGAATTGAGAGGTGAAAATAGTTGCGATGACTTCCAAATTCGCATAAGAAGAATAAAAAATTGTTTCGTCATTGAGATCCATTCGGTTTCAGAGCCTTTGCCTGGGACAGACTTGCGCACAACGCGACATCGCCACAGATTGAACTTTGCTGTATAGTTTAAGATAATAGGTTGCAATGGTAAAGCACTTTGGTGCTTAACTTGTCTTATGCATAAGGCAAGTTTTTTTTAACTTTCCATAAATCCTGATATCGTGCAGTAATTAGCTTCAGATTTTCTTAATCACCAAGCATATGTGGAATCTTAACCTGGGCAGGTATAGCGTATAATTCCAGTTAGTCCAGTAACACCTTTCATTATAGGCATTGGCTAGATGTTAGCACATGACATGAACAATTGAACATGCCGTATTGAAACATGTTTTCACAGTTATTTATTGAATCACCAAAATTAATTTTTGTTTGAATCACCAAAAATTAATTTTTGTTGGAAAAGAGGTACAAATGAAGAGATAAAGCTAAGTTGTCCTCTTTATGCATGGAAGCTGCCATGTTGAGTAAAGGCCTATCTAACTGTTAGGCCTATAGAACTGTTATCATTTTAGACATTGTCAATGATTATTAATGTTGTTGTTTCTACAATTACTTATATCATATCACCATCTTGTTCTGTCTTGAGCTCAACTCCAACTTGTGTGTGTAAACTGTAGTCCAGTGGGTAAAGACCTGCCTCCTCCTCCACTGTCTGGATTTTGTGCCTTGGCCATTCGACTGGTCTCTTTCTTCTTCCTGCTCCGTGGAGAGGGAATCCAGACTCAGAGTGCTATGGCTTCTTCCTGCCTGCTATCTTGGGAGTCACTGACCTTCAATTGATGTCTGTGAGTTGCAGCAATAGTGCTATAGAAGTTTCCATTTGGATTACTTTGGACTGTGATATAAACATCAAATTGTAGTTGTCAAATATCTATGTACATACTGTAGAATATTGAGATCTTTGCCTGTCTTTGGTCTAATATTCAGGATTTTGGTTTACCTTAGAATGATGCGACGGGAGAGCATTCGTGCATTATGTTAAAGCGTGTCACGTCTGCAAAGGATAATGATCAAGACCAGAAAGATGATTGGCTGAGAGAAATCTGGACAGGTTTTGTTGTAATTCAATATCTCAATTTTTGTTCATTTATTTATTTTAGAGCCCCTTTACTCTCTCTCTACTCAGAGGCACTTCCGACTACAGTGCAGACACTACATCAGAGTTTCATGCACGTGAGCAATTGCCAGTAAAGGACTTGCTGAAGGTTTCTACGTGGCGGCTTGAGGTGGATTCAAACCTGGAACCCTCCCTCTAGCTCCAAAGCCCCAAATTCACTGCTATGCCACCATGCCCACGTGGAATTTTTGCTTCCTGGATTGTCTGTGGCCAAAAAGTGTATACTTTTTTATTGTCATTTAGTAAAAGCTATATAAATGTGCCACTATAAATTTGTTTTTCTTATTATTGAATGCAACCATGCAAACGCTCCATACTGAGTTTTGACTGATGATCACCCATTTGGCAGATGACATTGGCAAAACGAGCAGCAGGATGTGATGGGCTCCTTGCATGGCTGCCAGGCAGTTAAATTCGACTCCTGTAATAATTTGTAATCATCTCTTCATACTGTGAATTGCAATCATACTGTCGCTTGTCCGTCTAAAACTAAATGAAGGTATTATACTATTAGTATTTGCTGATATTTTCAGTATTACTTTCATTGTTTCTCGACTCTTTATAGCAGGGTGGAATATGTGACTGCTTTCATTCTGTGTGGCAGATGTGTTCTCGTGTTGTGAATGTGTAAAAATCTAGACACAGAGTCAAGTAAATAATTATAGTTAAGTTTAGCTTATAGAATATGGATCTTTGTTCTGATGCTGCAGTCATCTATCCATCAGATAAACAATTAACACGTCGACCGCCAAGGACGAGTTAACTCTTTTTTCAGTCAGTCATTTGACATGGCGTGTAAGCAGTCAATGTGTTAAACATCATAAAAATAGTGACCTTAATTAGTGACTTCAGAAACTTTTTCATTTTGCTGTATTTTAGGCATGATCTGAGTTAGAAAGTCCCGTAACCAACCTGTACATGACATGATTTGTGAACTGTAATAGATTTCCGGAAGCGGTTTCTGCGTCTCTTGTCACATGACTTTCGATTGTGGCGTGTTTCGTTTGCTCTCGATCTCATTCACCATCCTGTCATCAAGTTACCTCAGATGTGTAAGTCACAATTTAGGTCAGATATTCGACCAAATTTTTAAAACTCAGAAATTGGTCATTTGAGTTACAGACTGAAACTGCACAATGAAACTATTTCACATTAGTTAGTAAAACAAGGTAGAGTGCGGAATATGAGATCCAATATTTCATTTATACACCAATTCATTTATAACGTCATGTATAAGAATAGTCTGTACAGAATCACACCAATGAGATTCAAATTCGTTCATTCAAGTATTTATATAGCGCAAACTACTCAGAGGTGCTCCAGACTCTAATATGTTCAGAAAGAAATTTTCAACTGCTTATAGAATGTGTTACGCGAGTGAACCAGGTAAAGTCACGGCTCAAGTGACAGATAGGACAACCAGAAGGAGTTTCTATGTAACAAAAAATTAAAAGTCTATGCAAGTAAGTAGGTCATGTCTGTGAAAATACCACTAACAAAATAATATCATATATTTCATCATGCATCATGTTTAAGGAAAAAATTTCTTGCAAAAATCAGTCCTTAGAGGGTACATTGGGTCACACAACCAGTAGAGACCCATGATAAGCAAGGTAAGAAGTCTGAAAACGATAAGTTATTAATTTAGTCCAGAAGAAGTTTTTAGAAATATTTAGTTTTGAACAGAACTCTTTTAACAGCATATGAAAAGTCCCTTTTGTATTACTCTTCTGTGATTTTATTAATTGAAAAAATCTTGCACTTTAATTGTAGCTATAACCGCAAGTGATTTGCAGTTTCACATCTCTGAGTCTGACCTTCAGCGATTGGAGAAATATTCAGATAACCTGGTTGACTATCGTTTGATCAAGGATCTCATCCAGCCATTGGCTAACCTCTACTTCTGTCGACATTTAGATCTTCATTTAAATGCAATTAAATCGGTATTAATTAATAGAATTTGTACTGCTTACTCTTCATGCTTGATTCTGATTTTGCTTGAATAATTGTCGTAATGTGCTGTTTGATTTTTAAAAGCAGTTTATTGAACAAGCTAATTATAGGTTTTCTCAATTTAAGTAAGCTATCAACTTGATGCCTCAACTTTCATTCAGGCATCTTGACCTGTTTGGTGGGTTGGGGGAAGAACTTACATAGAGCAAATGCGTGTAATCGTTATGTAAGCCTGGCGCTGTTGTTCAACACTCCTCCTTAACGACAGCAAAGAAAACAACTGGTGATTTTGATAATCCATCAAGCAGAGTGAACTGTCTTTACAGCTTCTAAGGGTTCTGTCCAAAGGTCTGCAGTCATTCTTTCACTCAAACAGTTTTTAATTTCTTCAATCTGGGCTGTTGTCATCATGTGTAACCTTGGTTTTGGTTCTTCTGCTGTCACTTTATTCATTACTTCTACCAATCTGTTTTATTGATTTGTGACACCTGGGGTAAAAACCCGTCAAATGTTAATTTTTCACCTTTTTATTCAGTTATATTCTACAGTTAATCTCCTTCAAAATACTTGTTGCAGAATGACAATATCTTTTTTCTAACTGAAGTTATATTCTTTCGATCTGTAATTTGTAAAATCACATTAAGTGAGAAAATCGAACTCAAAGTTTCAGAACATTTGTGTCATAAAATTCCTTGGCAACCATTATTTGATTCTTCTGCAATTCTGCTGGTCAATAAATGACTCTATTCTATATCAAACACAGCAAATGTCATCACAATTGAGCTACTACTTTCCAAATTGTGATAGAATTACAGGTAACTGCTGAATTTAAGAATATGAATGAATGGCCTGTTGAAATGAAACAGACACATTTCGCTTGGTGCGCATTGGCAAGATCGAAGTCTGTCTTGCGAGATGTCTGGTAAGCCAATAGGACTTTAAAAAAACTTGGTCAGAGGCGTAGTTCGAATAATTATCATTGTTGCCATGTAAGCATTAAGTCATAGTTGTTTAAAACTTTTTTCGTTTTTATTCCTGTCCAAAAAACGTGTTGTTGTTTTTTTTTCGGGTTGTTTTATTCCGTTGTTTAGTTTTTATGTAACTGAATTTATTAATTTACTCTCTGTTGTTATTTTCCTTAATTTTATTTTTATCTGATATTCCTTACGTTTTGATCACACTCTCAAGGATTAGCTAACTATTGTCATCATTTAATTCAGATCATCCTTTTAAAATACATGTAGTATACATGTAATGTCCTTACAAGAAATGAAATTTATAAGAGTTATTTTGATATAAACTTTTTTTGCCTAATATAAGTAACAATTTGAAGTACAATATGTCATTTAGCACACATCTATAGTCTTCACATCTGATTAGATTTTAAATGCGTTATGTTGATCAGCGTGATCTTATGTGTACAATTTGAACTTGAAAGGATTTCAATATTTAACTTTAATTTTTCTCAATTTCTTATTAAGCCAGGGTTATCAGAAAAATACTGTTGTAGATTAATGCCACTTATTATTAATTTTAGCCTGCTAATAAAGTTGTGTTATTTGCTGATTAAGATAAATTGCATAAAAAGGTTTATAAGTTTAAAATGCAGTTGAAGATGCAACAAAGTTAAATTTTTTTCCGTTTCCTATTTTTTATTCCGTTTTCATCATTTTTTACATCTATGCATTAAGTAAAGTTTCTATTATTTGGCCTAAACTTGCTCATTTAAACATGTGACACAGTTTAATAGGACCATCCAGTAGCATATTGGAGGTATAATTTAATAAGTGGTACACAGGGCTACAAGAAATGGTCCTGTGGGCGCATGAAAACTCGGTCTTTTATGACGAATTTTAAATTTGAAATGCGCTCATTGAGCCATTGTTTCAGAGCAAATCTTGACACCACATGCGTTCAAAGTAATTTTTCTCCAACTAAATATTTGAATTTAAAATTTCTATTTATATATGTTGAAAGTAGACATATTTTTCAATAAAAGTACACCATAAAATATTTCATATTTTTGACCCCTCGGCTATTTCTGCTTTTAAGCAACAGGTTTTGAACCCCGGCATCACATTTTTCTTTGGTGCTTGGTTCTGATCATCTGAAGTTTTCTCATGTGACTTGAGTCCTCAGATTGAATCGGCAATTTCTCCTTCAGACTGTTCCTGGCTTTGTACACCAGCTATATCTTGACGCCTTGATCTTATAAGAAAGTTTGTGGCATACAGACTGATGTGAAAAGTACTGGAAAAGATAAAAGAACTTGCCACATATATACAGACCAAACATCTAAGAACATAGATTAGACTGAGGCATGGGCGCCCGCACACAGGGGCAAGAGGGGGCACTTGCCCTCCCCTGTAAAATTGACACCAATTAAAAAAATTACTACTTTTGAGTTTTTAAAAAATTTCTTCAATTTAGAGAACTGATTATACTAATGATGGACAAAGTGAAAATTATAAGTATACATTTAGAAACCTCTATATAATCAACATGCTTTTGATTTTCTGCCTTCCGTTTTTCAGGCTCTTGCTAAAAACTGTAACCATAACCATTGGGTTTCTCTTAAAAGAACTTGTACCGTTTCTCATCTGATCCTCAGATCTTCCACCTTCGAGTCCTAAATAACACCCACCTAAACAGCCACTCTGCTGCCTCCGCCTCTCGGATAGCCAGACTCAGACTTCCTTCTGACTACCATTTGAACAGCCCTGTGACTCGATGAATAAGCTGGTGCCTGCGATTGACTTTCAAGCGGTGCTTTAGAAGTTTAGAAATTACGATTAAGATATAAAAGTACGGTAACTATACTAGACCTACTAGAGGAAGCATGAATGAATAGCTGAATGCAAAATAGGTGTCAGTTTTCCAGGGGGCAAATGATCCTATATCACTCCTTTAGGAACCTACTTTTTAATTACTACTTTTTGATGTTTTAACGAACTTCTTTGCACTAAAGAAACTATTCATATTAAAAATTATAAAAAGTGAAACTGAGAAATGTACACTAAAAAGCTCTGTGAAAAATACCTATGCATGTTCCTAATTTCCTGCTTTGCATTTTTCAACCTCTTGCTACTAACTTTTGTAGCCGTGACCATTGTGTTCTGCCTCCTCCTGCAAAAATTTATGTGGGTGCCCATGGACTGAGGAAGGAAGCATACTGCAGACAGATTACAAACTTTTTTATATGATCAAAAAAATTATGCTTTACTTTGCTTTCATTCCTTCCCCCACCCTTCCATCGCCACTCCCAACCTTACCCCGACAACACCCCACCCAACACCCTCTGGGGTAACTAGAGTTGTCTGGGATATTTTAGCTAACAGGCAAATTATATATATATATAATTATATATATATTATATATAATTATTGGGTGTGCACTGCGCATAACTGTTCGCGTATAGTGCTATGTATTTTTACCATGAAATATCTTGTAATTGGCGTGTGAGGGTAGTAGGCAGTCAATGTGTTAATGTTTGTGGGTGTTTATATGTGCACTTGTTATAGCGCCTCTTCCAGCCCTCGACCGCTATTCAGAGGCGCTCCCGACTACAGCGCGGACACTGCTTCAGAGTTCCACGCCGAAGCGCTGAGCAATTGCAAGTGAAGGACTTGCCCAAGTTCCCTACGCGGCGACTTGAGGTGGATTCAAACCTCGAACCTTCCGGCTTCAAGGCAACGACGCCACCACTACACCACCGCGCCCCGGTGGGGCGGAATCAGGATAGGGTGTTGTGGAGTGGGATCGTCAGTGGGGCCGGGGAATGGGGTGGGCTGGTTGCCTGGGTGGGTCCGAGGTAGGCAGGCGGAGTAGGGGAAAAACCAAAATTTGCCTTAGAGGGAAGGGAGCTGGGTGGGAGGGATGGGTTGGTTAGGGTTGAGTGTAGGCAGGGTTGGGTGCAGTGGAGTGCGGTGCATAGTGAAAGGGGATGAAAGCAATGTGAGAATTTTTCCATGAATTTCATGAGTTGAAAATTTTGGGGTGAGAGATGGGTGGAGCGGAGTGTTTAGATGGGGTGGGGTTGGGCTGGGGCGGGGTGAAGCTGGGGTCTGGGGTGGCAGGATGGAGTAGGGGAAAACAAAGTGAAACAGTATTTTATTAATGAATTTCTTATGCTGATAATTTTGCATCTTTGGCTTGGCATAGCGGCGATAAAAGCTGTGGCGCTCAACGTGTTAACAGCTACAATTTGACACAACTATCTCGCTTATCTGACAGATATGTTGTGATTTTGCATATTTGACTTTGTTTTGTCATTGGTGTGTTGATGTTGTAGGCAGTCCTGCTAGGCATAGGTCTTCAAGGAAAGTCCGTTGATGACCTTGCCAATGAGTTTGACTCTAAAGAACGAAATTTTTCAACTTCTCAGGTTTTGGGATTGCTTCACCACGTGATAAAACTATTTGCACAGGTGAGAACAGTCAGAAATGCCAAGATAATAATATTCGTGTTACCTTTTTGACCCTCAAAATGAAGCATAATTTTTATAAAAGACTAAGTAAGTGATTACAATTAAAATGTGAGCACAATTGTGATGGTGGTATTAACTTTGCTGTCCTTCGACTAACAATTTGTGATCTCTATTGTTGTATGTTGCGGCAGCCTCAATCACTGCAAGTTGAAGGCAGTACAGATATGCCTGTGTGTCATCTGGTGTAGCACGCCGTAAGATATTAAGAGCATGCCAATGTCAGAAGTGTAGAGCAAGTAAAGTAAGAGAGCCAGGACAGAACCTTGTGAGAGACCAAATGGACCGCACAGCTGAGAAAGATGCGATGCACTGAAGTGGACGGCCAGAGAGTCCAAAAGAGATAGTTAGGAGTTTGGTTAAAATTTCGTGATTGACTGTGTCGAATGCTGCACTGGCGTCGAAAAGGACCAGTAGGGTTATCCGCCCCCTTCCCCTTCCATGGCCCCGTAGCAGTCAGCTAGCAAGCGGAGCAACAGCGTCTCAGTGGAACGACCCCTGTGAAAGCCCGACTGATATTTCGGAAGCAAGTTGTTAGTGCTTAAGTAAGTGGTAACTTGTTCCGAAACGATCTTTTCAATTGTTTTTGAGAGGAAGGAGACAGTTGAGATCGGGCGAAAGTTAGACGGGTCCTTGAGGTCAAGTACATCACGTTTCACAGCAGGAAAGAAGATGGAGCTCTTCTGTGAGTCAGGAAGAACGCCTTCTTGGAGAGGCCGGTTGCAGAGGAGAGTTAGAAAGGGGAGTAGGTCGTCTACCTAATTCTGGATCAGGCTGGCTGGCAGAGAGTTTATCACATATGACTTTGGAGCAGATGACATGATGATGGAACGAAGCTCGATGGATGAGATCTCCCTCAATTTGGTTAGGCAATTTGTTGTCAGCGGGAACTCTGGAGGGGGGAACAGACGGTGTCTGCACGTGCAGAGCTGAGCTTTCTATCGCAGTGGGCTGCGAAGTCAGAGGCAGAGAATGCTGGAGTGCTCGAGCGGGAGCCGGATCCATGATGGCCCAGGAGGCCGTTAAAGGTGGAACAGAGACGCTTCGGATCTTTCGCATTACGGGCGATCTTTGCCTCCCAATACTCATGCTCTCTTTCCTTACAGTGCGCTTGCATCAGATGAACAAACCGGGTCCAGTTCTCCCGATCAAGTGGGCACTTTGTTCGACGGTAGATTCGCTCCAAGCGACGTGCCTGCCGACGCAATGAACGGCATTTCGCGTCAAACCAGGGGGACAGCGTACTGCGACGTTCGATGAAAGTGCGAGATGGAAGAAAGTTGGAAATCAGATCATCCGTGATACAATACAATTGGACGATTTCATAGATGCCTTTTGAAGTGATTCATGCTCTGAATTCAAGGCAGTTAATTTATTCAAGTGAAAATCTGTGTATTCAATGTGATCCATTTTATGAAGGCGTTTATGACACTGGTGTATTCATTCATTCCCATGAGTAAACTGCTAAGCAAATTTACAAAAACTGGCAGAATGTTTTTCTTCCGTGCTAGAAACATCTTGACACAGGACCATAGCAATTTGCTCTAACTGTGCCCTGTGCCAAGCGTAAATCTACCGCACTCTACCGCACTCTACTTCCCCAAAGATCAATTTCACCAATGACAACCAAATTTTTTTTATCTCAAGTATAACATGAAACTTTGTCTTGTAAAGACAATAGAAGCAATGTCTGTGTTTGTATTCTACTCTTTATGGTAATGAAAGCTACAAATGGATGAAGGTGGCTGTGGCATTAGGAACTGTGATTCCGTTAGTGTGCGTCCATGCATCTGGGCTTCCAAAATTTAGAAGCTGGGCACAGAAAAATAAAGGTCAGAAAAATAAGGGTGTTGTACTTGTGTCCATGGACGCACCTAATTTGTGAATGGATGCATTAAGCGATTAACAATGCGTCTAAGGGACGCTAAAGATACCGTGGCAGTGGGTCTGTGTCGCACTGTCTCATTGACCCGCTGTGCGTTTGCGATGTGTACATTGATCTATAAGCATCAATTGACGTACATTATGCATATTACGCTGGTTGCCTGTAGCCCAACGTATCTCTTATCGAATTGCTGCTCTGGTCTCACGCTGCATCCTTGGTTGCACTCCATCTTACCTATGTGATCTTTTTCTCTGACATTAAAGTGTGTTGCCCTCTTCACTCTGTTAAGAAGGAGCAACTCCTAGTTCTTCGTGCTCACTTAGCTTCCAGACAACACCGAGCTTTCTTGGTTGTTGGGCTGTCCACCTGGAATGACCTTTCTTCAAAGCTACATTTATTACATCTGACCAATCGAACTTCGTTTCATAAATCTCTCAAGACAGACTTGTTTATTTTGCTGTGGCTGGACTGGAAGCGCCACTGAGTAGATTTCTTGACAAGCCACTACATAAGCCCATTGAAAGAATGAATGAATGAATGAATGAATGAAATGAATGAATGAATTAAATGAATGAATGCCGGTGAAGTTGTCCAACCATGAATGTGGGAGAATCGAGGAAGTCTAGGAGCAGCGTTGAGTACAGACTGTAGAGGAGATGCATGAACCTTAGTCCTGGAAGGCAAACGAGGCTGTGACATTAGAATTGCAGTAGCCTATCTGAGAACATGAGTGAACAACTGAGATCAAGGTAAAAGATGAAACAGACCTGTGACTTGCCCAAAGGCAGCTTAGCTGGAAGTGGGATGAGCGAGGAGACTTGGCAAGTTGTTCAGGGAATTTAGAAGTGCTTTCTAAGGTGACAACTAGTTTTTGGACACTAGACGTAAAGGTGAAGTGAGGAAATCTTTCATTGGTCAAGTTTTTGGAGCTGCTGGTGAGTGCCAAACCACACAAGGTAGGTTTTGGAAGAGTTTAAAGAAAGACAATTAGAAGGGTTTGAGTATTAACATTGCAGGCTGAATTCTACAGGAGAGGGAACATGCCGTTTTCAGAATTAGTTTCCAGAGCTTGTTTCTTGGCGTTAAGGTTTTTTTCCCTGACTACTGCACTCCAGCAAATTAGCAACCTAGGTATATAGTTTGTGCAATGTAGAATACTGGCACTAGGTAAGGATTAATGATGTCTGGCCTTCAGACCAAACAGATATAGAGTTTTACAATGTTACAAAGCTATGTGAGTCAGCATGGGTGTGGAACTGACCTGTTTGTATAAATTGTTTATTTATTTACTAGATGACTGAGCTACGGTAATTGATTCATTTACCTGTGTGTTCTACTGTTCTGTTCTTTTTCATCAGAATCTCCGCAGCATTTTGCCTCAAGCAGACCAGAAGAAAAATTATGTTTTTGATGATAAGGTAAAGTTAATTTTACTTTGAAAATTAGTGAATAACTTTACAGTTTTATGGTACATTGTGTATTAAGCATACTTTGTTTATAAACAGAAATTTCCAAGAGTGTGACAGGTTGCCTGCGGCTAGTCCCTCAGTTAACGACAATCGAGACCCCCGCGGAACTTGGGCATGGTTGAAGGAGGCACACAAATCACCCATAGTTCGTCGCCTGAGAATTATCTTGTCAGATCTCCATTTTTATAAATCGATTTTTGAGATGATTTGTAGCAAACATTTTTTATCTTCCTTCAGTTTTAATCGCTAGAAGATGCAAAGTGTCATTTTAAATATATACAACGAAAACTACCTGTCGTTTGTCCATTTCCAGAATTTTTTTGCCATATATCTCCAAGTTCTTTTTGCCGTATCTCCAGTACCGCATTCACGGTTTAGACGTGCCTTGCTGTAGAAAGTTCGTTGTTGATTGGACGATAAGGAGATACAACAATCAATACACTACTGTCTTTGTAGTATTATAGTGTCGTATGTCTGGGGGATAATTTTTTTCCTCAGAAATGGTATTAAATTCGCAAATATTGAAACGAATTCACTCACTAATAATTGTGAATTGCTGTTTTATTATTCATGTCTTTGTTTTTGTGAGGATGACTTGCAATTGATTTAAATCCATCTTTAAAAAATTTCACAAATGTCTCAAAAAATTTTTAAAGTTACTATTTGAAAATGAATTGCTTACGTCTTGCTAGCACGCCTGGCCCTGATGTTGATGTTTATGTTGTTTATTGTGATGTCTGTGCCTGATTTTTATTGGCCTAAATTTCTTTTTTTCGTAAAATTTTACCAAAACTTCTATCTCGATTATCTGGGAATTCTCAAAAATGGAGATACGCGAAGATAATTCTCAGGCGACGAGTTGTAAACTTCCAGGGAACTCAGTGAAGTGATTCTGCAAATTAGATAGGGGGTCATTGCATAATTACGTAACGCCGAAAATGGCCGTTTTTGACCCACCTACCCACCCTGTAACGCTTCGTAATGTTTCCCTTGACCCACCCACCCACCCTCCCCAGCGTTACGTAACGATTGCTACGAAAAATCAGTTGAGATTTAGGTCTATTATTGATTTGTGAGCGCGTAATTAGGCCTATTAATATTTCATATTTTCATAGCGAATTTAATATAGCATATTAACGTAGGCCTACATGTGAATTTAGCCTATTATTTGACAGTAGACTAGGCTTAAAATATACACAATGCGTTATATGCGAGTCATGGGTGAACTGCAATTTTCTTAAATTTTACCGCAAGAATACAATTTTACACTGCTGAAAAGTTTCATGGACTAAATGGCTCATTAGCAATTAATCAAAATTAAGATGAGCTATCTATTTCCTTAGTCTGGGCACTTCGATAATTATTAATAGAAAAATTGCCGAGTTTTGTTGAGCATTAATTTTAACTGTTTGAGATCGTGTCCACTAAGTAAAACATTAGGCCTACGCCGCCTACCACGTTGTTCCGTGGTAAAACTATCAAAACAATTCGAAAAGCGGTTTCCTGTTTTCACAAACGGGAGAGCAGAACTGACCTGGCATATACCGTATACCGGGAGTCTACTGCCGGATCTTATTCAGATAGGCCCCTATATAGACCTACTTCGGTTATGTTTTAAATCAATGTTACGAAGTTTTTAACTTCAATTACATAATGTCTGAAGTGTCATTCGATGGAAGTTTAATATTGATTGATAATTTTTTCAAGGCGTTACGTAACGCTCAGCTACCCCCACCCACCCACCCACGTAACGTTTCGTAACGTTTTCAATGACCCCACCCACCCACCCTCGAGCGTTACGTAATTATGCAATGACCCCTAGGCAGATTTGACAGGTCTGCCCATGGCTAACAGGCCAGATGAACTGAGGTTTTCAGTGTGCCATATGAATGCTGAAATAAATACATAAGGCAATGATAAATGCTTACAATGATATTGCAGCTCACAAATTTTGGTGCAAATTTTTCATGACTCATCAATAATGATCTGTTAATTGCTTTGCCTGCAGGTCTGTCACACAACATCATGACTCTGTGGCTTTGATACGATCACTTGTAATCCTAATAAAACCCAATTGTAACCACTGTGTGCAGCTCCAAAAGGATGGCTTTTATTGTCTGCAGTTCCGCTTTCCATATGCAATATGGTAATTTCTCCGTGGTTGGCCTTTACTCAGTGTTAGGCCTACTGCTACACAGCTTGCGATGTTTTTGCTCTCTCTGCTTATATTTTACCAGTGAATGAAGGCCTTCCTGTTTGATAGTTGTTTTGTGGTATCAGGTTGATAGCACTTCTGATAAGTTTATTTGAGGAGATGTTTTAAATGTACAATTGCATGTACTCAGAATGGCCAATTTGCTTTTCTTGAGACATTGGCCAGCTCAGACTCTATCCTACAAACATGGCTAAATTTGTGTACCAACTCTATCCTATAAATGTGGCTAAATTTGTGTGCCAGTTCCAGTTGGGAGGATGTGAAAGGGGTTCTGCACATACATTAAATTTTTTATTCGGGCTGCCATGCTGTTATATTTGGCTCTTGTTTAACTTATTATCATCTCTTGCTACCATATCATGTAAAGTTACTGAGTTCTTGTCAGTCTGAATTAATAAACATATATAATTATTACTCCTACTACTGCTAGAGCATAATTATTCTAGTAGGTGCAATATTTAAATAAAAGTTTATGTTACTGTTGAATATACTGAAGTTGTACATTTGATTTGAGCTGCATCTGAGCTTCACTTCATCTGGTCACCTGGTGCCGTCAGCTCTTGGAGCTCTGGCGACATTCTTGATGTATCCTCTCCAGTGTCTCCTCTCTCTTGTTGCCTCTCTCAGCTCCTCTAGGCTCATGCCAGACTTTTCCTGTACCTCATCCAGCCATCTCTTCCTCGGTCTTCCGCGTCTCCTTCCCTCACCGCATGCCGTCGAGCTTCACTTAGTTTATAGAAATTTATATTTACTAATATATTTCTGTGTTATAAAACCAGTTTTGTGTGTGTGAAAAACAGCTAAAAGAAAAGCAGATTAGTCTGGCAACTGAAGAGAACAGAGGAAAACTGTGGAAAAAGATCCAGTCTGAAGATAATCAAGAAAGGCATGAATCAGTTTTATTATGCAAGGGATAAGCCTATAACTGATGAGCAAAGAGTCAATTTAGAACTTGACAAATCTGAGCCACATTATCCATGTTATTCAGTTGTCAGTGATGGAGTTTCAAGACCCTGATCTTGTGGTCTTGGTTATGGTATTCATCTTGAACCCTGTGTGGTCATAGCCTTAATATTCTAGTTTTGTTCTCGGTCTTGAGCCTTTAGTCTTGTGTACATGATGGTTGGTAGCAGTGATATTTTACTTCAGGAAATATTTTTCGTCTTCTATTTCAGTTCGTACATCCTCAATTTAAGTTCTAACTCAGTTACAGTTCTTAAAAAAAATTAGTTGTAGTTCTAATTCAGTTTTCAAAATAATTTCAGTTCTCAATTCAGTTCTTGTATGAATATAATTTCAGTTATAATATACTTCTCCATACAACTTGCTTTAAATTAAGCCGAGTTCGAGCATTTTCATTATCGATGTGCTTTTTTATTTTAAAGAACCCTGTTAGGCCCCTATTTTTAACAACCTTGGTATACTGTTTCTGCCCCAGCTGCTTCTACATAAGCTTGAGCATTCGGGGGCTTCAACATCTTCTACAAGTGGGGCAATATTGCCGTATACAGACTTGCCATCTTTCCATTCAAAAATAGCCTATGTGTAGTTATTGATACTGGCCGAGCTCCCATGTACCTCTGTGGCCTCATCCATCTGCCGACCTCGGCCACTTCTCTTCGCCCGCTACGCTCCTTTGATTGGCATGATCTCTTCGTCCCGCGGCCTTAGCTAAAATGTGTGCCTTTGCTCTCATTGGCCCGGCATTGTGCGTTCCTCCATATTAACTGGTGGGCCTAATGCCTCTTTTTGGTGTCTCAAGACTACTTTTTCTCTCTTGGTCTAACATACTGGGAGCGCCTCTGATTGGTGTGCACTGTGAGAGGCACTTTATAAATTTATAAATACAATACAATACCATCGTTCAATAAAAAGTGGGCCAGTCTGTTTTTCATATATCTCTAATGCCTGATGATTAATCATACTAAACATTTTTCCAATATTTAGATAATTGAATTAACAATATGATTCCAACATATCACGTCATAAATTTGAATGGATAGAAAGATATGAATCTTTCAAATTCATCTGCCTGACTCAAATCAGCCGCCTGAAAGTTTTGTGCCAGCTCTAGTTTTGCCTGGCCTTTTTTCTTATATATTTCTTGGTACTGAGTTCCGCACTCATCCGTTTTGAGGTAGGCCTACGAAACCTTGCATGGATATACCTAGGCCTATTTCTTTGTCTGTTTCTTTGCAGTTGGCCTACTTAACCAATCCAAATACACAATTTTCTTCATTTAGAGAAGTGATTTTCACATAACCAGTCTTATCGCAAAGTTAGAATTTATAAACTTACAGGAAAATTCCAAATGCAAAATGACCATAATAAATTGCACATGGAAGCACATGCTAGGCCAAAGATACAAAAGTTTTAAGAGTCAGAAAATATTTACATCTTTTAGATCTAAACACAATTGCATCGGAAAGACTGTAAAAGTTCACATTTTTTATTAATAATTTCAGTTCGAGAATTAGTTTTCGTTTTTATTCTAATTTTCGTTCGGTGTGCTTAATTTTAACTGAAATCAATAATTTCAGTTTTAATTTCACTTAACGTTAATGAAAATATCACTGGTTGGTTGAATAAATATAAAGACAGAGACAGTTGCAGAGAGAGTGGGAAGAATGGGATGTATACACTAGGGAATGTAATCTCGGGACATATCCTCAATCCCGGGATTATAAATAAGTCAATCCCGGGATCCCGGTATCCCGGGATTGACTTATAAGAGCAATTAAATTTTTTTTCTTGGACTTAGTATAGTAGTAGGTCAAATACAGTAAAGCTTACTGTTTGTCTTCGCTACTTCAATCGCGATCAATTATGACTCACGGCAAGGGCGTTTGCTAGTAGTCCCTGGCAGCAGCAGGGCTTGTTAGAAACGTGGCAGTGATACGCCTACTACCAGTGGCTTCTATCCTCACTGAACAACCAAGTTAGACCCCTCTCCTTCCCCGCCCTCCTGTGTATCTCCTTTGATCTAGATTGCCGTGAGTTGAGGTCATTTAAGAATCCTTCGTCGTTAACTGGGCTTAAGTTGCGATCACTCTGAATAAGGTAATAAATAGTCCTCTGCCTAACGGTGACCCGGAATTAGGACAGACGATACGAGGTGACCAGTGCACCGACTGACCACTCCGAGAGGAACACAGCAGGTAGCAGGCTAGCCAAGATTCACCAGTGAATGACTGATCTTGCAGGCTAGCCTAACTGCAGTCCCCTGATATTAAGGCAGCAAGAGCGCATTTGTATGCTGTCCAGATCACAGGTCGGCGCAATTATAGGGGTTGGGTGTCATCAATCATCCCTCTGGGTTTTCTGCTGGCCGCCAGCTTACCTTCACTAGGGTGTCTGCTTATCTGTCGTTTTGGCGTCTACTGACCAAGGAATTACTGCAAAATGTTGAAGTAATTTTGTGAAAAATCCGATTTTTTGCAATCCCGAAAAACGGGATTCCGTGCTTGTCAATCCCGGGATTACGGGATTGTAAAATGTCCGGGATTCCCGGGATCCCGGAATTCGGGATCCCGGGATTACATTCCCTAGTATACACTGATTTGTGTGGAGGTAAGCTGTTTTGAGCATACACACTCCTTGTATGTCTAATCAAGCAGCTAGAATTACACTTTGCAAGAGTTTAAAACGCAAGGCAGTTGGGGAAAGAAGGCGTTTTCAAGACCACAAACCTTACTGCATAAGATCAATTTGTGTATAGCATCAAGTAGCAGCTGAGTTCTGGTGCTAAACCTTTATTTATATATATATATATACATATATATATACATACATACATACATATCAGTGTTTAATCTAGACGTCTCTGGGGGGGAAAGTTCCCCCCCAGGATTGACATTTCCCCCCCCAGAAAAATTTGACGAAATGACAATGGTTTTTAGTTACTGTTTTCATCATTGTTTTACATGAAGTGTTATAATATATCGTGATATTATTTATTATTATTATATGATTATAATGACATTATTTACTACAATAATATGTGATACTATCATGTTAAGATGACACCTTAAAATGCGGCCATTGCAATGTGGAAATTCAGAAAGTTTCTAATGGGTCACTGAAAAAGTACAGATATTTTGCTAAGATGACCCCTTGAAATGCTGCTATTGCAATGTTGAAATTCAAAAAGTTTCTAATGGGTCACTGAAAAAGTACAGACATTTTGCTAAGACGACACCTTAAATTGCTGCCATTGCAATGTGGAAATTCAAAAATTTTCTAATGGGTCACTGAAAAAGTACAGCTATATTTTGTTAAGATGACCCCTTAAAATGCTGCCATTGCATTGTGGAAATTCAAACATTTTCTAATGGGTCATTGAAAAGTACAGCTATTTTTGTTAAGATGACCCCTTAAAATGCTGCCATTGCAATGTGGAAATTCAAAAAGTTTCTAATGGGTGACTGAAAAAGTACAGCTATTTTGTTAAGATGACTCCTTAAAATGCTGCCATTGCATTGTGGAAATTCAAACATTTTCTAATGGGTCATTGAAAAGTACAGCTATTTTGTTAAGATGACCCCTTAAAATGCTGCCATTGCAATGTGGAAATTCAAAAAGTTTCTAATGGGTGACTGAAAAAGTACAGCTATTTTGTTAAGACGACACCTTAAAATGCTGCCATTGCAATGTGGAAATTCAAAAAGTTTCTGATGGGTCACTGAAAAAGTACAGCTATTTTGTTAAGATGACTCCTTAAAATGCTGCCATTGCAATTTGGAAATTCAAAAATTTTCTGATGGGTGACTGAAAAAGTGCAGCTATTTTGTTAAGACGACACCTTATGATGCTGCCACTGCAATGTGGAAATTCAAAAAGTTTCTAATGGGGAGGGTACATCCCCTCCCCATACCCCTCCCCTCCCAGTCTCGGTGCTACGCGCATCACGAGCGTCCTTTGGACACTCATGTGTCTCCCCCCCAGAAACCTCAATTCCCCCCCCAGAGGAAGGGGACTAGATTAAACACTGCATACATATATATTTGTTTATTAAAACCTGAGTGACAAACCACATTCAGTGACAATAAAGATGAATAATTGACATAAAATTAGAGTTTGTCAGAAATTAGCATAGATCTGTAAAGTAACCTAGTAACATCTTTAAGAAGAGGTCAATCCTGATCCCTGCTCTGAAAAGTGGTGGATTGGATCCGACTAATCCCGGGAACTATAGGCCGATAGCGAATGTTACGTTCCTCTCGAAGCTTATCGAAAAGGTCGTCGCCATGCAACTCGTCGCTTACCTAGAAGGGAATAATCTGCTGCCTCAGAATCAGTCTGGTTTCAGAAGATTCCACTCAACTGAAACGCTTCTGCTCCGACTCCTCTCAGACATCTACGGAGCGATCGACAGAGCTCAGCTGACCCTGCTGGCCCTTTTTGACGTCAGCGCCGCTTTTGACACTGTCGACCACGAGATTTTGTTAGAGCGTCTGAGTGTTTCTTTTGGTTTGTCTGGTGCATTTTACAAATGGATAGATTCTTTTCTTCAGGAGCGTTCTCTCTGTGTGGTCCATGGCTCTTCTAGGTCCTCATGGGTGCCTGCACAATATGGTCTACCCCAGGGTTCAGTCCTTGGTCCCATACTTTATATTATTTACACCTCAGGTCTTGCCACTCTACTAACAGCTCATTCGGTTTTGAGTCAGCAGTATGCTGACGACGTCCAGGCTTACACCCATTGCCTCCCTTCTAATGCTGTCAAAGCGGTTCAGATAATGAGCGGGACTTTGGATGCTCTAGAGGCATGGATGTCATCCAATAGACTACGCTTGAACCCATCTAAGACAAAATTTATTAGGTTGGGCACACGGCAGCAGCTTGCCAAGCTTGATCTATTTTCTCTTGCATCTGAGTTTCCTGGCTTTGTCTTTGCAACCACGGTTCATGACCTTGGTGTCCAACTTGACCAAGAACTAACTTTTGCTCCTCAACTTCACCGTCTTGCTCGAGACTGCTATTATCAGCTGCGCCAGCTTCGCACTGTCATCCGTTCTCTTACGTCTGCTGCTACTCTTACTTTAGTGCATTCTTTCGTTACATCTCGCATTGACTATTGCTCTTCGCTCTACATTGGCCTCCCATCCAGCAGATTGACTTGTCTTGACCGGGTGTTGCGCTCTGCTGCACGCCTAATTGGGAAAATCCCTAAATATGATCATGTCTCAAACTACATGCTTGAGGTACTTCACTGGCTCCCTATTCGCCAGCGTATCGAGTTCAGGGTAGCTGCATTGGTATGGCGATGTTGTCAGGGCCTTGCCCCAACTTACCTCCGTGAGCTATGCAGCTCTACATTGGGTATCCAAGGACGTCGTCAGTTACGCTCTGCTGATAGGGGAGTCCTCTTAGTTCCTTTTGCTCGTACTACTACCATGAAGGATCGAGCCTTTTCTGTGGTTGGACCAGTGGTCTGGAATGGCCTTCCTTTTGAGCTACGCCTACACCCTGGGACCCTACCAGGATCCTTCCTTACTAAACTTAAAACTGTTCTTTTTGTGCGCGCTGGAGTTGGGAGCGCTTCTGAGTAGTTTTTCTTGAAGGAGCGCTATATAAATGTCCGAATGAATGAATGAATGAATCTTTATCAGGGATTTTGAAATAATGCGACCTGGGCCTCAGGTCATAAGGACACTGGGGTAACAAACTTTGCAGACATGTCAATCATTGTTTACGACTGCTTTCAGCAGTCATCATCCCTCAATCATTGACTCCAAACGCCCCTCATTACTGGACAAGAAATTCAGCCATTACATTTTGACAAAGAAGCGTTCAAGTTTGCTCCGGTCATTGGCAGATGTGAAGCCCCATCAGGTGGTAGCAGCTGTTCAAACCGGGATCTTTAAGAGATGAAGGCCAATCATCTTTGTCATAATGTAGCAGGACACCCAGCTACGTCACAGGTACTTCTGTGTCTTAGAGAATTGTTGGGAGATTTTTAAAAGTTCTGTCATATGGTATGGAGCCAACTATTTGAAAGCTTGCATTCAAATGTTTCAAAATTATTTAAAATGCCAGTAAGTGGATGACCAGCTGCAGAAATTGTAATTAAAAATACAATGGAGGAGGAATTTCTGTTATTTATTGGTACATATAATGCCATGATGTATGTACCAATAAACAATTGCAAGTGTTTGAAAATTTTGGAATCTATTCTTTAAAGATATCAGTTATTTCTGATGATTTAACTATTTTATACTAAAAGTGGGTTTCCTTCTTTGCAGCTGTCCATGAAGCTCAGGCATTGGCCATGGAAGCAATGGCCATTGGCCATCCAGGGAGTCCTGCTGTAGCTTGTACGTTATCCAATGATCTACCTAGTGCAAAGCAACAAAGGAACTTGTTTTTTCTTATCAGAAGCATCAACATTGAAGGCACAGACTCCTGGTTCTCTAGTGTCTAGTTATATAAAAAGATGCACCTTCTAAAGTTTGTACTGGGAGTTGGACAAGCATTGCAGATCACGGCTTTGAAAACCCATTTTCTCTATTGGAAAGGTTTTTCTGCATCCCAGCACATGTTGAATTTAAGCAATACAGGTTATCAGGTTCTGTTAAAACTCTTGGGGTTACCCTGGACAGTATACTTACTTTTCGTATGCATGTAACTAACCTTTGTAGATCTTGCTTTTATCACATCAGGGCAATACGCCACATTAGGTCGGCTCTGACTAAGGATATGTCGAAGACTTTAGCCTGTTCCTTGTCTCCTCTCGCCTTGATTATGCTTATGCGATTTTTGTTGGCATTTCAGATTATGAGCTACATAGGCTGCAACGCATCCAAAATTCCTTAGCTCGGGTTGTGCTGCGTGTCCCACTGCAATCTAGTTCTTCAGTTTTACTTCATTAGCTGCATTGGCTTCCTGTCGAGTTCAGGATAAAATTTAAATTGGCCTGTTTAACCTACAAATCCCTCTCCACCGGAACACCTCCCTACCTTCAGTCACTGCTTACTCCTTACATTCCTTCTCGTTGCCTGCGATCATCAAGCATGGGTCTTTTAGCTGAACCTCGATGCAGAACTGTTATGGGCTCGCGTGCATTCCATGCCTCTGCTCCCAGGGAGTGGAATCTACTTCCACTCTCTCTTCACTGCTCAAATTCACTCCCTACCTTCAAAAAACGACTCAAAACTCACTATTTCTCTTTGGCTTTCAAGCACATGAACCTTTAACTGGATCTTCCTCTGGCAGCTGACTATCCGTGCCTCAGATTCACACTTTGGTGTGAACTTGCGCGCGTAAGAAATTTATGTAGTAATAATAATACTTAAGGACAGAATCTTGTACAACATAAATTTACTTTGTAAGATGTAACAAACATTAACTTGAATGTGACTGCTCACTTTTAGCACTTCAATTCTATTTTGTATAGCTTCTGGGTTCTTTGTTAAAAATGTTCATATTATCATCAACAGAGAATAAAACTATGCTGTGTATTCACAATGTTTATGGTATTAATGATTTTGGATTCTCAGTCTTGGTCTTGATCCTGATTCCTAAGGCATGGATGGTGGTCTTGGTCTTGAGCCATGTGGGCCTGCTCTTGGTCTCTGACCATGACTTGTGGTGTTGGCAGGGCTTAAAGTGTGGCTGGACAGTCATGGACGGCATCCATGCATTTATTTTCAAATCTGAATGCTGTCCTGCCACTTATTTTACCAGATCATACTGGAAAGTTAAGGAGCGTTGAGGCACTTATTTTTTACACTTTAAGTGCTGGGTGTGGGTCATGGAATTTTTGTCTGTCATCATGGGCGGAGTTTGGCTTCCGTTCTTGGAGGGCTAAAGCCTTCTTGGGGGGCTAAGCCCGGGAAAAGATACAATTTACATGGCAAAAAAAGGAATTTGGGTCTTCTTGGGGGCTTGGCCCCCGTAGCCCCTGATAAACTCCGCCCATGTCTGTCAGTGGTATTACTGAGATTTTACTTAAATATTATCATTAATCTTACTAGTGCATTTTGGATCATTTGTTCTGGCTCACAACTTTACTCATAAAGAAGTGTTAAACACTGGAAAATGACGAAAAACCGTGAGAATAATATTTTTGTGCTTGTGCATTTCTAATTAGCCTACCTATATGAAGTGGTCAGGTATGCGATAGTCTGGTGTTTAGCATGCTGGACTCAGCAGACTGTCAAGCAAGAGGTGCAAAGCTCAAAACCATGCCCCAAAAAAATCTTTTGATTTCTGTGCTCATAGCTAATTAGACTGTGATGAGTATGCTGACAACACATTGCTAGCAGGAAGGTGAGATGGTGACGGAGAGGACTGGCCATCGCATTCTTTGCCAAAGCTATTAAAAAATGATATCACCAACACTTTATATCACCTGTCTGCCCCAGAGATAGTTTAAGGAACAGCTCTTCTCGTCACTCCTAGAGACTTGCAGTACTCCTAATTTATGTAAGCTTTGCATGTGCCAGGGCTGATAAACATCCATAAGTGAAATTCATGAAACAATAATAACAATAATTTTTTCTTTAATTGAGCGCCTGCAAACGCACTGCGCTTTACATGTACAAGTTATGGAGTAATCCTAATTAACATCAAACTTAACTACTAACTGAACAGACAACCTGCAAAACACAGCGCTAATAGCAGCCTACAAAGTAAAGCATGTCTGCCCAACAGGGGCTCGAACTCGTTACCTCTCGCTCTCTATGCCAGCATGTTATCCATTACTCTACCGGGCCCCTCCCCGTAATAGAATAATATAATGGAATATTTTCACATCAACTGAAAAAAATCAAAATTATCGAGTGTAATAATTGTATAAAAGTATAAAGAAATAAACTAAATCTTTACTTTGCCATTACCTATATTTAACTCGGAAGTTGAATGTCCATTCTTCTCGAACAGTCTGTATAAATGGTGTATTGCATATCAGTGTTAACATCAGAAATACTATAGAATGAAAGTGAAGGTTAGAGTCTTGCAGCATAAATGGACTGCGTAAAATTCTCATTTGTTAGTTTTGATAAACATTCAATAATTGCTACTAATAACTAATGTTTCTATGCTATATGAAAATGTTGGTTGGCAAATGCGAGTATAAATTTAGACAGTTGTATATAATTTATTTTCTGAAGTATCTGTTAAATGCAGTAATCTGTAAAATGCAAAATGTATTCTGTTGAGAAATTTCAGTGTTTACATGTATGTATATGTATATTTGTTTAATTCAATAAACAACAGACAGAACGCTGTAGGTTTACATTAGCAAAATTAACAGTATGGCTTATAGCTTATGGTCAAAACAGTTAGTACATGTTTTTGAATAACATTCTTGGGATAAAGTTTACCAAGTCTTTATTGGGGAGGATGAAATTGTGAGCCCTTTGTCTAAAGTTATATAATGGATCACGTTGTAGTGGAAAGAGGTTACAGAGGACATGAAGTTCATTTCCCTGAACAGCTTTGAAAGGCACCTTGTCAGCCTACAGAGTCTAAAAAGCATACTATCACCCAGCAACACTGTTTTGCTTTGCTTTTCTTGGCAGTCAACTTCTTTGTAACATAAGTGTATATTTTAATTGCTTTGAATCTTACAGGAGGAGTAAGCACAAAATTTCAGAAAAGAAGAAGACCGATTCATGCAAGAAAATAAGAACAGAATGAGTGGAAAACAAACTACATGTATGTGCGTGTGTTGAAATGGAGTATGTGCATTGTGCATGTAATTCAAAGGATACTGACTACAGCACAGTTTGACATCATGTTTCTGTACAAACTAAATTCAAAAACATTTGTAAATTCCATCAGAGAAGAACTTCAGCATATACTTTGAAACAGGTTATGTTGCTGATATCGCTTATTATTTACACAGAAATATTGCTGCAAATATTCCAAACTTTTCTGTGTTGTTTTTCGTTGTTGTACTTGGCATGTCTGAATCACATAGCTGTGCACTAAGCCACACAAGATATCTATAGATAAGTGCTAAAGTCATATTGCTGCATCGAGATCTCCAGACATGGTAGCAGAAATTTAGATTCCAATGACTTATGTATCAGTTTATTGGCGCAATCCAAGACTGCACCTCCTCAAAGGCAACAGACAGCAGTTGAACAGTTGAAGTGCTTAAAGTGTAAAAGAAATGTGCCTGACTCACAGAAAATATCCATCACCTTCCCTGCTGTGAAACGTGATGGACTTAACCTCAAGGACCCGCCTAACTTTCGCCCAATCTCAAATGTCTCCTTGCTCTCAAAAACAATTGAAAAAATTGTGTTGAAACAAGTTACCACTTACTTAGGCACTAACAACTTGCTTCCGAAATATCAGTCGGGCTTTCACAGGGGTCGTTCCACTGAGACGCTGTTGCTCCGCTTGCTAGCTGACTGCTACAGGGCCATGGATGTGGGCGAGTGACCCTACTAACCCTTTTCGACGCCAGTGCAGCATTCGACACAGTCAATCATGAAATATTAATTAAACGCCTCTATCTCTTTGAACTCTCTGGCCATCCACTTGAGTGGATTTCATCTTTTTTAGCTGGGCGGTCCATTTGTGTGATCCTGGGAGAAAGTAGGTCACCCTGTGCTCCGGCTCCATTTGGTCTCCCACAAGGCTCTGTCCTGGCTCCCTTACTTTACTTGCTCTACACTTCTGACATTGGCACACTCTTAACATCTTACGGCGTGCTACACCAGCTGTATGCAAATGACACACAGGCATATCTGCATATTGCCCTCCACTCGCAGCCATTGAGACCATGCATCGAGCAATGGGGACCCTCACAGATTGGATCCTCAAACCGACTCCGCCTCAACGCTCAAAAAACCCAATTCATTTGGTTGGGCACTAGGCAACAGCTGGCTAATATTGACCTGAGCGTTCTCTCTTCTCAATTCCCATTAGGGCATAGCCGGGTGCCGTTTTTCAACCGGGTACCCGGTAGTTTGTATAAAATCTGCCGGGTCCGGGTACCGGGTCCGGGTATTAAAAGTAAGCGTTAATCTCTAAACTGAATAGTATGTCCCCACTTTGAATGCTGTCAAACGAACGCCACTCAGTTTGCTAGCTACCTTTGGTGGAATTGAATGTCAGAGTTTTACTACAGTTGAGTTCTGCCGGGGGTTATTGATTGAGAGGTGCCAGTAATATCTGTTCATGAATTCTGTTGATACAATCATTCTATAGTAAAGAAATGCTGATCTGTCCAGTCAGGCAAGAGAAGGTCAAAGACCCCTGATAAACAGTCCTGCTTCTGTGGTGCATGCAGTCCAACTACATGCAGACATAGTTCAAAGTGTACCATCCCTTAATCTGTGAGATGTAAACATGGTCATATTAGGGAGGGGGCCTATTAAGCGTGGCTGCATAATCATATCAACAGGTGGAAGGTATCTCTTCTGACAAATCCTATAGAGTCTCTCTGACTTGAATGAAGGTGTGACAGACCAAACAGACTTTAAAGATAAGGGATTATTGACAGACAACTCCCAATTTATTCCACGATCGTTATATAAAAATATATACTAGCTTATTTAAGACTAACTAAACGTACTTTGAACTTCAATTATTCTTTATCACTCATGTTAACATTTTCTGCGTTATTGTCAGAATGTCTTTTTCTCAATAAAACGAATATACACACACACTGTTAACATCTTACGGCATGCTACACCAGCAATGGGGACCCTCACAGATTGGATCCTCAAACCGACTCCGCCTCAACGCTCAAAAAACCCAATTCATTTGGTTGGGCACTAGACAACAGCTCAACCTGACCGTTCTCTCTTCTCAATTCCCATCTATGACTTTTTCTTCGGTGGTGCGTGACTTCGGGGTGCTTCTGGACTCTGAACTCACCTTTGAATCTCATATAGATCAGCCACAGCTGCTACTACCAACTGCGGCAGCTCAGAGTCATTGCTCGCTCTCTGACTTCTAAAGCTGCAGCTTCCCTTGTCCATGCATTTGTGCTGAGCCGCCTCGACTACTGTGCCTCCACCTTTGCTTGTCTCTCGCAGGTTCGGATTGAGAGGTTGGAGAGGGTCCACCGGGCTGATGCACGACTTATTGGCGGGTTCACCAAGTCCAACCGTGTATCCCAATATATGTGCGAGGTCTTGAACTGGCTTCCATCCCCTCAGCACATTTCATTTAAGATTGCATCTTTGGTGTGGTGATGCTTATCAGGTTAGGCAATAGGCACCCTCTTATTTGTGTGAGCCTTGCCTCCCCTTTCCACTTGCATAGGCCGCCGCACACTGCGCTCTGCTGTCCATGATGACTTTATTGGTTCCTTTCACTCGCTCTGCGACAATGCAGAGTTGTTCTTTCTCTGTCCAACAACCTTGAATGGGCTTCCCTTTACTATGCAAAACCTCCCAAACTGTTCTCAATTTCACAAATTGTTGAGGACTTTTTCGCTTGATCTCGGCCGGGAGCGCCTCTGAGTAGGTTCCTTGAAGGGGCGCTATATAAATTCTGATTGATTGATTGATATATATATAGCCTACTCAACATGGGAGCGTTGCGTGATGAGTTAATCAGACTCCAATGTTGCATTGCGTGATGAGTTGATTAGACTACAATGTCTGTCTAATCTCATTACTCATCATTTCTTATGCAAGTGTCCCAGCTGGGTTGCGAATCCTGCCTGGTAAGCTCTTTGACCTAGGAGCAAAGGAGGCAATTGTGGGCAAGCAACTTGTCCAAGGTTGCTACACAGTGGCTAGAGGTGGATTCTAACCTGGAACCCTCCGGCTCCAAGGCACTGAATGCGACCATTGCCCCACCACGCCCATAATTGGAAGTGGGGCAACAATAATTTTCGTTCATTCAACAATCCGGCTGACAGAACGCAACCGGTTACAGTGTACAAGTATGCAGTTTAAACGATTCACAAGAATGCAGATCACAGAATACACAAATCTTATCTATACTCACAGAACAGACAGCCTGCAATAATCAGTGCTAATAGCAGCCTACAAAGCATGTCCGCCCAACGGGGGCTCGAACTCGCTACCTCTCGTTCTCTATGCCAGCGTGTTACGATTGTTATCCAATTACCATTACTATTTTTCTGCTTCCATCCCCCCATGGCGTAGTAGGCCCTGAGTCTGAGTCCATGGGTTAAAAGCAAGGTTCTTTGCCCGCTGACATAAGCAGCTGCCTCATTAACTCGGGGCGGGGTTGTTCTGATGTCACTGGATCCTCGATCCGACGCATGCAGCCTACATGCAGTTCATTCAGTGTAGCGATCAATGCGTTGACAAGAAATAAACCACCATGCCTAATACCTGTGCAATTGCTAGTTGTAAAAATACGTATAGGAAAGATTATGGGAAAGGTTTGTCATTATACAGATATCCTAAAGACGACGGATTATTCAATGGATAAAGATAGGTTGAGGCACTGGCTCAATCCTTCGTCCATTCCCAGGCTCCACTAGGTCACCACATCCGTTGTCCATGATCGTTACGTTACGTCTTTCATCCCCAAAAAACTCAAAAGAAACATTCAAGCGATTTAGTTTTTATATGGATAGTGTGCTTTCTTGTTTTTATACAGGGTGTAATGTATGTACAATTGTACATACATATATGCACACACACGGATTGAGCCAGTGCCTCAACCTATCTTTATCCCCTCATTACGACACAAGAGTTCAATTTTCAATATAGGCCTACACAGAGCCAGATTAACAAATGTGGGGGCCTTGTTCAGTAAAATTGTGGGGGCCCCAACCTTATAGAAGGACGACAAAATGACCCACAAAACTTAGCTGTTGTAGGCCTATTCAACGAATCAGCATTCATCTATTATTCATTATTTCTATTTTCACGATCTCAACATAATAATAATAGTAATAATAATAATAATAATAATATTCTCTTTATTAACAATCCGGTTGACACACCGCAACCGGTTACAATGTACACTTATGCAGTTTAAACAATTCACAAGAACGGAGATCACAGAATACACAAACCTTAACTATACTAACTGAGCAGACCGCCTGCAATATTATATGGCCCCCAATGGCAGCCTACAAAGCAAATCCGCCCAACATGTCTTGTAGTATTCCAGTCTAGTGTTAAAGTATACATATTTTACGGCTCAATAATAATTACTAAAGTGGTCAGACATTTTTGTAACCATGGCATAGCCAGTGCACTGCATGGTGCAAGCAAACAGTGCAGAAGCGATTTTATGCCACAAAGAAATTCTTGGCAGAGGAAGTTTCTGGCAATCTTGTGGCGGGACAACGACCATGGCAGCCTGTTTGGCAGGGCAAAGGTTTTTTTACCAGGGCATTTGCCCTGATTTGCCCTGTAACTTAATTTTGTTTAATAGTAGAATTGTATTATAATAGAAGTGGCGTCATAAAAGGTCCCGTTTTATATTCGCAAAATGAACATAATATCCTGGTAGACCTGTATAATAATCGAAGTGACGTCACAATAGACCTTGTTTATATTCTCAATCATCAATCATCAATATCATTGGGCTCAATGCTCGTAAGAGTCCGACGCCACTCTCTGTCTGAGTCTGTCTCGTGTCATGCTGCCCAGCTTCAACAGGTCCGGTCAGCAGGTCTGCTCCATACCATTAACATCTTGGAGCAGCTAGACCACCTTGTCCAAATGAAGAGAGTATTGGGAGAGAGGCATGAAGGACAACCTGGGTCAATGCCCATATGTGTCCCACGCTCTCTCCTCCAACTCTCTCCACCGGTCTGTCCTAACCAGCCTGTGCATGTCTGCTCCACATCATGACACCTTGAAGCAAGGGCGGATCCAGGGGGGGGCCAATCCGGCCATGGCCCCCATTTAAAAATTGCATGGGACGTGGCCCCCCCATTTGGTTTCAACAAGTACTTTTTTTCCCCAATTTTGGCCGATGACTAAAAAAAAAAAAAAAAAAAAAAAAAAAAAAAGTCATCAGTTTTTTCGGCGGTTGAAATGGTATGGTAGATCATGAGCTCCTTCTGCAGCGTCTACACCTCTCATTTGGCTTATGTGGCACACCCTTTAATTGGTTTAAATCATACCTTACAGATCGTTCTCAGATGGTTGTCCTGGGTAACACTAGAACACCCTGGGTTAGAGTTGACTTAGGTGTCCCTCAAGGGTCGGTCTTAGGTCCCCTTTTATATATTCTTTTCACCGCAGACATCCCCTCTGTCCTCTATAAACACCAGGCCAGAGGTCATCTTTACGCTGATGATGTACAAGCTCTTGTACATGGCTTACCTTATGAGCAGATCTCTTTGGTTGAAAGGATGAGCTCTCTGTTGCAAGATCTCCACTTCTGGATGTCGTCAAACAAACTTAGCCTTAATCCTTCCAGGACCCAATTAATTTGGTTTGGAACCAAACAACAATTACATAAGCTTGATCTTCAATTACTGGCCACATTATTCCCTCATTTTACCTTTTCCTCTAGTGTTCGTGATCTGGGTGTCACACTTGATAGTGCTCTGACATTTACTGAACACCTGTCACTCTTGACCCGTTCTTGTTACTACCACTTGAGACGCCTCAGGGCAATAAGAAGATCTGTGTCCTCCAAGGTGTTTACAACTATGGTACATGCCTTTATCTCCTCACGAATTGACTACTGTAACTCCCTACTAATTGGGCTTCCTAAAGTTCGCTTGTCATCTGTACAATCTGTCTTAAATTCTGCTGCTAGACTTATTGCACGACTTCCTCGATACTCGCACATCTCTACATTCATGACTCATGACCTTCACTGGCTTCCGATCTTTGCCCGAATCAGATACAAAGTCTTGCTTCTAGTTACTAAGTCCCTGCAGGGCTTAGCGCCTAAATACCTGTGTGACTTAATGTGTAAGCCTCTTTCTGCAAGATCTTCACGCCCTCTTCGTTCTGCTGACCGCTTTGATCTATTTGTACCCAGATCACGAACATCATTAACCCAACACCGAGCTTTTGCTATTGTTGGTCCTTTAATTTGGAATCACCTTCCTTCTGAAATTCGTGGCAGGATTCTTGTAGGAAATTCACCTGCATCTTTTCGCTGCTTGAAGACTTTTCTTTTTTCATGGGCCTGTCACGCTGAGAGCGCTTCTGAATAGCTCTGCTGTGAGAAGCGCTTTACAAATGCTTTATTAGATTAGATTAGATTAGATTAGATTATGTCTTCCCCGAAAAATTGGCCGACGACTAAAAAAAAAAAAAAAAAAAAAGGTCATCAGTTTTTTCAGCGGTCAAAAAAAAAAATTTCGCCGGGGCAACACCAAAAATTTTGGCCCCCCCTTCTTCGAAAATTTCTGTATCCGCCCTTGCCTTGAAGCATCTGGGTCGCTCTGTCACTTGTGTTGTGGTTTTTGCGGATTTCAATCGTCTTGGTCTTTTACTGCCAGCGTATCGCCACCCATCTGGCAAACCTTCCTCCTTTTGTCCGGGCTTAGGACCGGCACAGAGAAGTTGTTGGTTCCCTGTGGCGGATGATGGATACAGTTTAACGTCGTGCCCAGGACCCATAAAAGTGCATATTCTCAATATGCACTTTTATAATAGCAGGCCTACGTACATTTGTCTCATTATCGAAGTGACGTCACAATATAGGCGCTGTTTTTTAAATCTCAATGTGAACTTATAATATGATAGTAAAATTGTATCATAATCAGCTAGAGTGACTTACAACAGGCATAGGCCTAGTTCTGTATTCTCAACATTAATGAAATAATATGACAGCAGATCTGTGTCCTGATCGAAGTGACGTCACAATAGGTCTAATTTCGTTTTCTCAGTGAACTTATTTAATTGTAGAATTGTATCATAATCGAAGTGACGTCATTAAAGGTCCCGTTTTATATTCTCAAAATTAACATCTGCATGACTTGCATACTGGCATATATTAGTAGATGATCAGTATCATGCATTCATGCTCATTCAGGAGCGGATCCAAGGAAGGGAGCAATCTGGCCATGCCCACTCCATTCAGAGATTCGCATATGACGTGGTCCCTCCCTACATCAGGTTTCTAGAAGCTGTAAATCAACGCAACGGGAACAGGAAGGTGTGAGAGAAAGTAGGCCTAGCACGTATAGGCCTACATGACTAAAAAGTCATCAGATTTTAAATAACTGGAGTCGCCACGGGTTTTTGGAAGTTTTTTGGGCGATAGACTAAAAAAAGATTCTTTCGGCGGAAGACCAAGGAAATTTTTTTCGGCCCAAGACCACAAAATTTTTCCATCCCTTTCAAAATTTCTATATCCGGCCCTGTATTCGTTCAACTCAAATCGAAAACGTACGTCTATAGGCCTAGTCAACTTTCACAGTTCCACTAACACGAAATCGCCAGCTGCCAAAAGGTTCGTTAGCTGAATTTGTGTGCAAACACTGAATTACGTCATTATATCATCTAGGCCTATAGGGCACTTTGAGACTTCAAGAAATAGTAGGCATAAGTAAAATATTTCTAAGTCGAGTCGAGTAGCCTAGATGAAACAACGATCGACTCGACTTAGCAAGACTCACGATCGACTCGACTTGCAAGTCGACGATTTTTTGATCGACTCGATTTGGCAAGACTCACGATCGACTCGGCTTGCAAGTCGATCGAGTCGACGATTTTTTGATCGACTCGACTTGGCCGAGTTATGATCGACTCGATCGACTACGGGGTATAAATTTTGAAACTGCATGCCGTTGGATTGCTGATGTAATAAGAAAATTTGGCTGTAAACCTTGGACAACTTTAAGACTTCGTAGCCTAAACTTAATTAAGCCACGCGTGTTATGTGGTAGGCTCGATCGACCCGGTGCGCATGCGAATAGGCCTAGCCTATATCGATTAAGCTTACTGTCAGTATGGATGCCAAGTCTCTGACAACTTTAACAATTGATATTTTAAAAGTTGTAATTATATTTTATTCGACTCTTTTGACGAACATTTTGTTAACTCTCATACGAACAAGCGAAAAACCAACTTAATTTGAACAAAGAGGGTCTAAAATAGCTTAAATGAATAGTCTGGGTTTTTCTGGATTTTTCTGAGGGAAATCTGGGTTTATTTCTGAAACCTCGGTGGCAACACTGGTCTTTGGCATCAGTGATGCCACAGCTGGTTTTTTTCCACTAGATCTGGTTTTTTTGCCTTTGTCTGGGTTTCTGGGGTTTTTTGGGCAAAATCTGGGTTTATTTTGGTGAGTTGACATTTTGCACTTACAACACATGAATATTCTGTGAAATTCAATGTAAAATGGCTGCGATACATAATTTTTCCACTAATTTTAATTTTAATCTCCCCAATCAAGATCTCATGTTGTCAATTCACAAATAATTGATAACATGAAGAATAGTTCTGCACAGAAATAAACCATTTTGACATTTCAAAAGAGGTCAGGTCACTCGTCTCTTTCCTTGTTAAGCCGTATTACATCTATAAAGGGCATTATCTTCAATCATCACAGCCTGCAGTCAAAAAATTTTGCTGTGTGACAAGTGTGTGACATGGATGTTAGGCATGCATATACAGTTATACACCGTAGGTCAGGTTAATCTTCTAGTGGTATAATAGCCAAGTTGTTGCAGAGTATTAATGTTCTAGGTGGTTGAAACGTTGGATTATTGGTGTATTAAGAAATTTGGCTGGAAACCTCGGACAACTTTAAAACTTTGTAAACTTAAGCCACTTGTGTTATGTGCTTGCAATTCTGGTAGACTCGATCTGCTGCGCATGCGCACATGACTATATCGATTTAGCTTATTGTCAATATGGATCCCGAGTCTCTGACAACTTTGACAATAGGAGCTTTTACGAATCCATAAACAAAGTCACGTGACATTGTTTATGTAAGGCAAAACATTTCAAAATGCCGTCGAGTTGTAGCGTTAAAGACTGCACTAATAGACATGGAAACGACAAAGAAATAAAATTTTATCGATTTCCTCTAGGACTAAATCGAGAAGTAAACTGAACAAATGGATTGCAGCAGTAAATCGCAAGGAATGGCGACCGAATACAGGCTTTGCAGCGAGCATTTCATCCGTGGTATGTTTTAGGCTACAGCCACATCTGACCTGTCCTTTGTAATAAGTATTACTTTATCGTTTCGAAATATGATAGTGCAACGAACTTAGAAAGTACCGCTTTTAGCCAGGTCTTAACCAATGAGTAGGTAATGGATAAAGGCCGTTCTCTTGAAAATAGACTGAATGAATCGAATACTATGTGAAAACGACATGTTCTTCTAAATTATTAACTATCTCTATCTGCAGCAATTCTGAATGCTAACAGAGATAGCCTACCTTGTTTTAGATTTCAAGATGAAAAATAAGACATTTCAGTTCAGTTTTTACACTCCAAGAATTGGTGGATACACATAAATTGTATTTTTCACTGTTACACTTTGTTACATTTCTTATAGTTTGCACATGGGCATATTCCAGCCACAATGCATAACATTCATTGCATATCATGATGAGCTCTATGATGTGGGGCGTGGTGGTGTAATGGGTATGCTTGTTGCCTTGCCGCAGGATTGCAGGTTTGAATCCCCTCAAGCCGCCTTGTAGGGACCTTGGGCAAGTCCTTCACCAGCAATTGCTCAGCGCTACGGCGTAAAACTGATCGTGTCCGCACTGCAGTCTGAAGCGCTTCTGATTAGACAACCTTGAATGAGCGCTATAATATGTACACACACACACACACACACACACACACACACACACACACACACACACACACACACACACACACACACACACACACACACACACACACACACACACATCAGATATAAAGTAATCATTATCTACTAACATAATTTCAAGAAGAATAAGTTTGATGTTTGTTACAATCTACGAGAGAATTATTTCTTGTTGAATTATTGGGTTACAAATACATTGGTTATTTAGAAAAATCAGTTACAAACTTACTGGTGCTATAGTGATTTTTACTCTGAATGGTCTTTGTAATTTGACTCGTGGCATTCTTAAGAATCGGCATGTTTCTGAAACTTCATGTTTGTTTGCAAAACCTTGGCAGTAGCATTAGATTTGACTTCTATTTTTTTATATTTTAGGTGCGCCAAGTGATGAACGGTTCTACGACAACTGGTCTCCAGACAACTCGTCCAACGACAACTCGTCCTCCGAAGTAGAAGCCGGATTAAATAAATAAATAGTACAGAAGCTTTGACGAGATAACTGTATTTACATTCAAGATTGCAAGACATTTTTGCAACAAAATCAAAGACAAAATGTTTAGACCCATAAATGCAATATTTTTAAGTCGAACAAAAAATGAAATACATGCAATAGAATTGGGAAAGGTAAAATAGCGTACAGAGTGTTCAGCCGTATTTGATATTTCAGTCTGTCTATGTATGGTATACTGGCCTAGTTAGCTACACCGGTGAGCGAGAGCAGCATACGTCTGTTGGTTGTAACGGATTGCGGTTCAAGCCCCGGGCTGGGAGTTGACAATCAGAGATTTAGATATCTCGGGCTAGCACGTGTGGGATGTAGGGCGCAAGCTCCTGCGGAGCGACCTTGAACAAGTTGCTTACCCATCATTGTCTGTGAGGAGGGCAACGGGAAACCACCTCACTCATCTCATCCCCAGGGGCGTAAAGCCAATGAACCTGCCTTCGGGCAGAGAACCATCATCATCATCATGTATGGTATGGATTTCCATGAAAATTCCAGAAACAGGAAACTTACAACTGTTAATGCAGAATCAGTCAGAAAATAATGGTAACAATTTTTTACGCTTGAGATACATTTCTGTTTTCGGTTACAATGTGAAGGTCATTTGATGAGAACAAGTTTCGGCGACCGTGCATTCTCGATTGCTGGTTCCAGATACTGGAACAGTCTTCCACCAGACATCAGTTTCACCTGACTTACAGAAATTGTAGCCATCTCGGGCTAGCACGGTCCGTCTCCGGGGACCTAAATGGCGTGGCGTCCATTCAAACGGGTGAGCGATGGTGAAGGATCTCACCCTCCGGGTCGAGGCCACAAGACAGCCGCTATATAAAACAAAAAAAACTGATTACATTTGAATGCTGCCAAATGTTCACGAGCGACATTGAGTGTATATTCCTTAAAGAAAGCAAACAAAACAATTATGAAAAACTATGGTATGAAATCATTATTAGATAACTAATAAAAACTTCATGAACATCAATTTCTATTAACAACACTGTTACACAGGCATACTGATTTAACGAGACGCAGCATGATATCATCTCTTGCTGTCTTGCGGAGTAAATACTTGTCCACACAAAGAGGTGGCAAGTGCTGATGGATGAAATGGCCAAAGAACTGTGCTTTCTGGATGAACTTGTCTGCTCAAGCAATCAGTATTGATGAAAAGAATCTCGTTAAAATCGAAGATGGGTTAATGAACAATAACTTTTAGTCAAACAGAAGCTGTGTTGTTGAAAGTAATCGCTGCCTAAATAGATTCATGATTGATTAAACGAATTCTTGCTGGTTAGTGTACAGTTTTGTAATTGAAACCAATCACAAGAACACAAATCTTTAACTACTAACAGAACAGACAGCCTGCAATACATTACACTGAGTAGCAGGTCCGTTCATCTCCACGCCATTGTGTTATCCAATGTGCTGGAAACTTATAATATACGGTATAATAATATACCTTTCCAAAAGAAGTGCCTGGACGCCCCTTACTTTTCGAAGCTGTGCTGGCCAACAAGTGGCAGGACGGCGTTCAGATTTTAAAATAAGTGCATGGGCGCCGTCCATGACCGTCCAGCCGCACTTTAAGCCAGCCTTATATATTACGTATTATGTTGCGTTTTAATGTATACATCTTACCTGTTTTATATACTAGAAAATTGCACAAGTCCCCGTATTGTAAATCTGGCCAATGTGATGGATCGTTAAACCAGATAGTATACGATCCGACAAAACACTGAACTTCTGATTCGGTCCACAAACTTCCAATTTCTTCAAATAAAATTGCCTACCCTCTTCCGGGATACTGTCAACATACTTCACAGTTGATTTAGACATTCTTAAAAATTAATAATGCATTGTAAATCGTCCAAATATGAATGTTTTGGTTCCGTTGTTTACAATGTTTCCGCAGCAGCTAAAGCTGACTTTGACTTACATAGAGTTTGACACGCTGTTATTCGATCTATGGTAAAAGCTCCTATTGATATTTTTTAAGTTGTAGTTACATTTTATTCGACTCTTTTGACGAACATTTTGTTAATCCTCATGCGAACAAGCGAAAAACCAACTTAATTTTCACAAAGGGTCTAAAATAGCTTATATGAATAGTCTGGGTTTTTCTGGGTTTTTTTCGGAAGCAAATTCGGGTTTATTTCAGAAACCTCAGTGGCAACACTGTTTGGCATGCTCTTAATAATAATATGTCCGGGTA